>CABFWO010000693.1:237592-262995 GCA_902155825.1 Timema genevievae | reverse complement strand
TTTCTTCTCTCACTCTACAAAAATATGGATGCACCTCCTCTTATTTTAACCTTCCTGATGCCTAACACATTAGAGTAATTAGTACAAGTGTACAGCCCGAACGGGTAGTAAGACGCGGTGATATAAATAAATAATAATAGCGTGTTTGAAACAGTTTTTAAAAAACTTCAGAATACACTACTGGGATTTGAACCCCAATCTCGTCACCATCAAACCAATCTAATACGAGAAAGTCAAATGAAAAATGTTTTCTTCCTCTAGGTAAGAAATATTAAGAAAACCATACAACTGATTATATTAGTTCAACCTAAAAATAAAGCAGCAGATTTCTGTATAGTGTGGTCTTTGATAAAAGCCGCACTCTTGCCTGCCTTTCCCTTCCAAGAAACTTGACCCATGTAAACAATAGATTAGCTCGCTCCCCCTTCACTCTTTCAGTACAAGCTTAACAAATATGACAACACCGTAACTATATTTCGGTGTCGGCTAGACAGTCCAAATAGTTCATTATATGGACGTTTCTTAGGAGTTGCGCTGATAGCGCTTCTCAAATTTTACAAGGTAGTCCTTCCACTTAATAGTCCTGAAATAATAATGAATCAGGAGCTTTTTGTGTCAATTTGCACTCCAAGCACAAAGTAATTTATTTCAAGATAATTAATTTTTATTAGGCTTAACACGCCCACACAGTAGAGAACCTTATGGTCAAGGTTTGGTGTATTATCTTTTCATTTAGCTCTTTTTCATTAATCTATGTTTTTACTAGCGAAAAACACCTAGTCTTATTTTCAAAACATTTTATCATAAAGCAGATTTTTCATTATTTTTGTTTTGAAATTTTTAGCTTAAAGCTTTGTGATACAATTTTGTGTTATGCAAATACATTTTAATAGGTATCTATATAAAAATATCAACACATATAATTTTGAAAATTAAAAGTTTAAAGCCCTAATATTAATTAAATTTATAACAAAAGTATTTCACAAATATTTCTTTATGTACTTTTTTTTTGTAGATTCTCAGCATAAAGGCTAATACAAACAAAAGTTTTATTAAAAATTTATGAGATTGCAAGATAACGTAGAAGGAACAAACACAGTAGTGACTAGAAGGGTAACTATGCAGGCTTCAACTACTAATTTAATATACAGTACTTAAAAATGCATATTATATATAAATGTAAAATGCATTATCATTATTATTGATTCAGAAAATATAAAATAATGTCGCCCAATTGACATAGCCTAAATCCTCAGATGTGTTTCTTAGTAACTTATTCAAGAATTCTGATCAATTTAAGGTTTTAAAATTATACATTTTCCTAAGCATCGTTTTAAAGAAAGCTATTATTTATTGAGATTAGTTTTTGATTTAATATACATATCAATAAATTAAACCAATTCTATAATTTTAGACATTCCATTAATGATAAAATGCTCTTAAAATATGTTTTGCGTGAAATTGAAATATATGTTTCTAAAGATTTTATATAAATCTCCAAAGATGTATAAGATTTAAATGAAAAACAACATAAATATTACTAATTTTTACCTAAGATATTTTAAATTTTGTTTTCAAAATGCTGTTATAATTTTTTTAAATACTTAATTTATAAACCTTTAAACTTGAAAGCTAATCAAATTAAGTTATTTACAGTTAGTTTTCACTTAATTTAAATAATTAACTAAATTACAGTTTTTTAAGAAAATTCACCTCCAACAATATTATGAGTAGGATAAAAATACCAACTATAGAGCGAAATAAACAGTTTAAAAATAGTGGAGCAGAACTTACATCTTAAAATCATAAAGCACATTCATTTAAATCATTTTAAATTCCACTCTGCAGCTACCACCAATCCAATCTTCTCACAATCTCTTTCCTACTTGTTCTAACGAATAGCTATTTCACGAAATGTTACTTTGACGAGAAACTCAACGTCTAATATTCATTTCCTCATCATTCCACTCTGTATGGATTGGACCATATCCAAACTTTCTTTTATCTTGCTTTTCTCTCATCTTGTGTTATTACATCATATTGCTATTCCTCCATTCTCCACCTCCCCATGCTCGCTCTTGACGGCTGTGGAAAACTCTATCAGATCCTGTGGCGTATCACCACTTTACATATCATCCAGAATCCGCTACGCAAGATTCAACTAACTACAATGATCATGAACCATCTTTTGAAATAGTACAACTATGACATGATATCAACCATTCTATTGTTTCAATTCAATTCAGGAAGTGTAATGGCTCTCAATCAAAATAGTGTCACTGTGTCTTTTTCTAATCTCTCAGTATGGCATACGAGAATAATATTTTTTGAAATGCTCTTGGTCCTGTCTTACATTGAGCAGTCTATATTCCGTTCCTAGTTCCTGTATTCTCTCTCAAATATATATGATATGCTGTGATACTTCCATCGACATAGCTCACTCGTGTTCTTGTAAAAAGTGTGTAAGCTTCATATAGGAGCACTGTCAGTGAAAAAATACTATTTCACATGTATTCATCCATATTTTTTAGTGTAATTTTTACTACATCTTTCTGGTGGGAATTTATTAGTGTTTTATGGGGAATCGTAGCTAAAAGAGACGAAAAATGTAGTGGTAACTATTCCAATGGCCTAGACTAGGAGTCGCCAACTCAAATTCCACTAGTTAACGTGGACCTCATTGAAAGCAGCAGGCTGGATAAAGGAAAAACACTGCAATAACAAACACCCCACACCCCAATAACACAACACAAAACAATAACACAAAACATACTAATATCACACCACACACCGATAATACAATAAACACTAATATCACGCAATACACCATTAACATATTGATCACACACCAATAACAAAACACAAACAACAATAACACACCCATACCACAACACACACCCATACCACAACACACACCAGTATCACACCACACATTAATAATATAATACACACATAATATAACTTGACACCTTAACATAAACACATGAGTATAGCACACCAAATAAACAACACACCAACAACACAAATTATAACAAAAAGGCCACACAACACACCAATACATACCACTATCCTAATAACTCAACAGCACTACACCAGACACCAACAACACCAATGATTTCAACAGCACTACACCAGACACCAATAACACTAATGATCTCAATAGAATTACATCAGACACCAACAACACTAATGATCCCAACAGCACTACATCAGACACTAACAACACTACACCAGACACCAACAACCCTACACCAGACACCAACAACACCAATGATCTCTTCAGCACTAAACCAAACACCAACAATGACAATGACCCCAACAGCACAAAACCTGACACTAACAACGACAATGATCTCAACACCACTACACCAGACACCAACAACACCAATAATCTCAACAGCACTACACTAGACATCAACAACACTAATGATTTCAACAGTACTACACCAGACACTGACAACACTAATGATTTCAACAGTACTACACCAGACACTGACAACACTAATGATTTCAACAGCACTACACCAGACACCAACAACACCAAAACAGCACTACACCATACTGCAACAACACTAATGATCACAACAGAATTACACCATACACCAACAACACTACACCAGACACCAACAATACCAATGATCTCAACAGCTCTATACCAGACACCAACAAGGACAATGATCTCAACAGCACTACACCAGACACCAACAGCACTGCACCAAACACCAACAACACTAATGATCTCAACAGAATCACACCAGACACCAACAACACTAATGATCCCAACAGCACTACACCAGACATCAACAACCATAATGATCCCAATAGCACTAGACCAAACACCAACAACGACAATGATCTCAATAGCACTACAACAGATACCAACAACACCAATGATCTCAACAGCACTACACCAGATACCAACAACACTAATGATCTCAACAGCACTACTCCAGACACCAACAACGACAATGATCCCAACAGCACTACACCAGACACCAACAACATAAATGATCTCAATAGCACTACACCAGACACCAGCAACACCAAATATACATTTAACACTACACAAACTAATAAGGCAAATTCGTCTGGTACATAAGTGACACACTGTCACAAGCATTGTCAGCTCTTGAAGATAAGATGGCGGAGACAAGAAATGCTGACGTTCTCTGGATGTCTCTGGCTCTGGCTTTTTAGTCCTGGCTGATTACATAAACACTGAACTGGAATTAAACAACGACTTTTATTTACCAACCAAATGTTGTCATTGCATATAAGGTCCAAACAGTGAACCTGCTGTGTATCATTCATATTACTATATAGCCTAAGATATTGGTTATCAATAACAGATGTATCAATAACAAATATGATTATTTAATAGAGCCAGGTCATAAATTATTAGACTATTATCAACTTTAGAAACCAGTAGTTGGCCTACGCTATCTCTTATTATAATAGGAATATATAATGTTCTTTAAAATACTAAACAATTGTTCCATTTACTATACATTACTATTTAATATAATTACACATTTTACGGATGATTAATATATTCATAAATAATTAACAATGCAAAGAATTTTAAGCACATATACAAGTGTTTATTAAAATACGCTTGGATAATTAAATAATTATCTCTATTCCTTATTAATATTATAGATTAATTACTACATTTTGTTAATCAAATTGGATTATACCTTGATATTCACCAATAAATTCTCTCGAAACACACTTACTTAAAATGACTGTCTTAATCCGAGTGTTTTTGAAATTCTCCAGTCACATGACATGCTCGTGGTGCTCCTAACGTCAAGCACTTTTAACCAAGTTATTATTTGACGTTGCAAAAATATGTTAATAGTGTGACATTAGCAATACTAGCTAATGCTACAAGAAAGCTACCCACCCAAAATAAGCCAATACATATAGACAACCTATAATAGTAACACTAGCAAGACTAGCTAGTTTAATTGAATACTACCCACTCCAAATAATGCCGATACTCATAGTAATCCTACAATATCAAAGATAACAAACTTACTATGTCTAATATATGTGCTTTACTCACTCATTGTATATTCTAGCTTAGCATGAGTTCCATGACCGACCTTTTCGCACAAAATTCTAAAATTAAGTGAAGTCCTAACAAGCTATGTATGATGCAGCAACAAGATGTTCCAATAGAGGGATCCAAAAATGCTCTAATTGGCCCGGCTGGGCTACAAATGAGCCACTCATAATCTTGAATTGCAACTAACCAGCTGTCTGATGGATGTGACTCGATGGACGTAGCTAGAGTCAACAGCCATGTGTCTGGCGTACTTGACATGGGAACTAGCCAAGTTGAACTACAACTAACCAAGTACCTGGTGTACGTGACTCGATGAATGTAGCTAGATTCTACTGCCAACTCACCATGTGTCTGGCGTACGTGACTTGGTATCGAGACAAGATAGGCAGCTGCTAACAAGAGAGTGCTGTTAGCAACGTATTAGCCGTTTGGCGTTGTAATTTTAATATGAAAAACTCCCACCTTTTTACCCATCAACTAGACCTATATAACGAGGGAACTCAGTATATATGGTTGACTATTACATACGACACTTCCACGAGAGGCCTGTTCTGGACTTGGAAATTATCAGCTAGCATAGTTAACTATTATATTCTACGAGAAGTCCTGGTCTGGACTTTGACATAATCGATTCAGGAGGGAAATGTATAAACTGTATATATTTGTTTGATTATTTAACATTTAAACGAACTTTAATGGGCTTGAGTGTTTGAACACTTAGATTAATTATGCGATTGAAATCGTTCAGTGTAGGCTTCTGCAATTTTTCACTAGCAGATTTATTTTTGGAAGTAAAGTTGTTTATGAAACACTTAATGTTTCCTTTTGCCAATTGGGAGCTAGTCTTTGTAATTTTTAGAGATGGTAATAGGTAGCCACATTTTGATTCTTTTTCTAGCTTGGAATATTTAGAATTAATAGCCAGAGCTATTATTTATGCTTATTAGTGGGAATTACTCCATCTAGATATCATATTCTGAAAATTGAAAAATGACACCTGGACACGGGAATCGAACCCGGCATTGGCGTACTAAGCCAAAGGTCCTGGGTTCGATTCCCGTGTCCAGGTGTCATTTTTCAATTTTCAGAATTGGAATATTTAGTTTAAATATAAACTTTATTGCTCTTGTGGTTACTGATAATTGTTTGAACTTTAAAATTTGGTAGTGTTTCTCTTATAGATAATATTTTGTAGACCTATTTTCTTTGAAGAAAGTCTTAAAGTAGTTCATTTTTGTTGGTTTAAAAGTTTTTAATTTCAACATTTACGGATTCGTTTAGTAAAAAATTACTAATATTCTAATGTAATATTGCTTTGTTTTCTATTATAATGTTAAATATGAACAAGTAGGAATCTTATCGATTACTTCAAAAGTGACGAGGGTAATAGTCCCACAAAAGTTTGAGTTATGTCAGGAAGTCAAACCTTTGTGCTGTTTATTTATATCTAAATCGATATTTAAATTTAAATTTAATCTTAAAATTTAAATTTGTTTAGTCTGATTTCACAATGTTGATTCAGGCGTGTTGTAAGCCGTTTAAAAGAGGCTCTTTAAGCTCTTTGTTATTAAAGTAAGGTTTCAAAGGTTTAATGGTCTAAATTATTTTATAAATATCAGAATTTAAATTTAAGTTTAATCTTAAAATTTATATTTGTTTTGTCTGAATTCACAATGGTGATTCAGGCACGTTGTTAACCGTTTAAAATAGGCTCTTTAAGCTCTTTGTTACTATAGTAAGGTTTCCAATGTTTAATGGTCCAAACTATTTAATAAATATTTGATTTGATATTTAAATTTGAATTTAATCTTAAAATTTAAATTTGTTTAGTCTGAATTGACAATGGTGATTCAGGCGCGTTGTTAACCTTTTAAAAGAGGCTCGTTAAGCTATTTATTATAATATTAAAGATTTTGTTTACTAATGGGTCTCTTCCAGACTAATTCTAATAAATAAATCATTTACTTTTAGACTGTGAAATATAATCTCAAATGCACTGCGCAAGTGCAGTCTCTACCATATTAATATTTTTTTCAACACACATCAGTTTGATTTGTGAGGCCATGTAATTTGTTGTTTACCTCTGTTGTTTACCTTGAGTAAATAATTCAAATATTTTTTAAACTTGCAAATTTCCTAATTTCTGTTATAATAATTTCCTTAGATTCCATCCACCGATGGCTGCTACAAAACTTTTGTTTAATTTAATTTAACAAGTAAAAAAAACTAGTTTCACCACAAATTGAGTTTTGTAGAAAGGACTTTGTGATTTACCAAAGGGAAATAAAACTAAATAGCAACTATAAACTACTATCTAGAAAATCGGTTAAAAACATTGATTTTGTAATCATTCCAAAGTTTTTTGTGAGTGTAGGAACACCTATATAAAGTTACATTTTTACATTAGGCCTACATACTAAATTTTCATAATTTCAGAACTTATATAATTCAAATTTCTAATAATCCATTTAACTGTACTTCTTGAAGTCTTGAACATTTAATCGAATATAAAGTTTTTGCTCCTTTAAGAGTCACCCAAAATAGGCCTACGTCGAGTTAGAAAGTCAAATATCGTTTGGCGTAGTAAAGTCAAACAAAGGGTTAATTTTTGTTAAGAATTCGGTGAATGCGATTGCAGAAGGAACGAGGAGTAAGAAAAAGGAGGAAAGTTCATTGCAATTTGAAACTGTCCCTGAAACATTCAGAGTACACAGCGAGCGCTATTCTCTCTTTTATTGAAGATAGCACGCCAATGAAGTCTCACAGTATCAAGTCACAAAACCCCAATTGGTGGTCACATGGTATAAGTGTTAGGTTTGCAATATAGCCTACCAATTTAATAGTGAAGAAGAGGTTGAGATTGGACTATCGTCCACGTGCACTGAGGCTGTTTATTCATTCCCTATCCAAGCCAATGCGCCTGTAATCTAAAATTATCTTAGTTACAGCTTCACATAAAAAACTGTTTTGTACATATTACAAAAAATTTAGTGCGACTACAAAATAATTTTGTCAAAATGTATAAAAACAAATGTTTTGTTGCATTAATAATAAAATATTATCAATTGTTTTTGTATAATGTACAAATAATTTTGTAATATTCTCAAAATATTCTTTTGTGGTTTTCATAAAATATATTATCAAACTTTTTTTTGTACCATTTTGTTATTTCCACACATGTATACTTATAAGCTTAGCAAAATGTTTATTGTGGTCTACACAAAGTGTGTTATTATTGTTATTTATTTTGTTTTGTAGACACAAAAATTTTCTATTGTGGTACAATACGTTGTGTAATTGTGGATTTTTATTTTTATTTTGTAGTAATAGTTGTAAAATAAACCAATTTATTTTTAAAAAAATATTTTTTCTCAAAGGAGTGGAAAGACTAATCCTAGAAAAGGAATCAATTGGTATTTAAGTGTAAAATATTTTCAGTAAAACATGTTATTAAAGCATGAAATATTAGGTTTTGTTAGTTAGGGATAGTTTTTAATAATAAAATTCTTAAATAGTAAGTAATAAAATCCTGTTCGCAGCATATTGTGAAAACTACATTCCTTGATATTTTAAAACTATGTTATGACAATAAAAAAAATTAATCCCACCAGTTTTACGTACTATCCGCAAAAAGTACATTTTAATGTTTATTGGATATAATGGCCTAGACCAGGAGTCGCACACTAAAATGGCATTAGGTAATGTATGTCTGATTGAAAGAGGTTAGTCTGGTATAACAAAAAACCACAATAATACACCCAACACCAATAGAACACTACACAACATTAACACACTAAACATTAATAACACAATACACATCAATAACCAATATGCATAATCACACCACACACTAAAAACACCCCACAAACCAAAAAGACCCCACACACCAATAACACACTACACAACAATAACCCAATATACAATAGTATCACACCACACACTACTATCACACCATACACATATAACACACCCCACACCTGTAACACAATACACATCTATAGCACACCACAGTAGTGGAAGAAATGAGAGTTCTGGGCCACTTTCTCCCATAAGGTTAACATTGATCCACAACATTTAATGTTGTGGATCACTTTCTCCCATAAGCATAACATTGATCCTCTACATTACGAGGTTGGGTAACTTTCTCCCACATTGTTTCTCTTAACTGGGAAGGTGGGTTACTTTATCCCATAAGAATAGCATTGATCAGTGGCGGATCAGGAAAATTATTTTGGGTGTTTGATATTTCTTTCAAGTTTTATCTTGCACCCTCCTTACTGTGGAGTTTGGTCACTTTCTCTCACATTGTTCGTTTTCACAGGGAAGGTAGGTCACTTTCTCCCTTAAAAATAGCATTAATCAGTGGCGGATCAGAAAATATTATTTTGGGAGGTTGACATTAATTCTATTAAGTTTTATCTTCGGCTTTCCTTACTATAGAGGTGGGTAATTTTCACCCATAAGGATAGTATTAATTTGGGGTCAACCAATTTTTTGAGTTTTATCATTGATCCTCCTCACAGTGGAATTGGGTCTCTTTCTACCACATTGATCCTTCCCATAGAGCAGGTGGGTCAATTTTCTCATAAGAATAGCATTTCTCAGTGGCGAATCAGAAAAAAATATTTTGGAAGGGGGAGAGGCGGAATTAGGGGGGTAAAAGAGGAGTTTATAAAATAGTTACACCATTAATTTGATAAAACTTTTATAAATATTAATTTATTATATTGAAAGTGAATATTTCACTTACTATGAGCTGCACCCCGATAAGCCCCACAGAGATGACAGTGGGTACGGACGCGGTCTTGACCCTACTCCTTCTCGCAGATACTACATACGTTAGCGAAATAAATTCATTTTCTTGTTTAGAGGGGATGTGCATATGGACAACATTTTTCTTCATCTCAATGATCATGGTTTCTTCTTCAACAAGTTTTTGAAGAAAGATATCCACAACATTTTCACCACTATAGACAACAGGGGATTTCACACATTTACCTTCGGAATCGACTATTACATATGCAAATCCTCATGGCGTGTGCTTCGTCATTTTTGTAGTTGATGAGTGATTGGGGTTAGGTGCACATTCTGATATTTTAATATTAAAACACTCAATATCTGCATCTGAGGACCGTGTGAAATACTTAGAACTTAAACTAGCTAAATATGTTCCTTTGGCTGCTTCCAGCTATATTTCATCACCAGAAGAGTTGAGAAATAAACATGCCCTAATTAATATAAGAGATGCTGACAGTAAATGTTTTCTTTGGTCTGTGCTAGCATTTTTATACCCAGCTGAAGATAACACTTATCGAGTGAATAAGTATATATCACTGGAAGGTAAACTGAATATGGATGGTATTGAATATCCAGTTTAAATACCAAAAATAGCTAAGTTTGAAAAACAAAATAATGTATTTATTAATGTGTATGGCTACCAAGGAGAAATATTCCCTTTAAGGTGGGGTGGTAGTGAGCACCAGTTTAGTGCATTAATTTTAAAGTTTTTATAGCATAAACATTTTTTGGCCAAAATAAATCAAATATTTCTTCTATAGAAACATAGATATTAGCTTTATGCACATGCTAATCTCAAGAGTTCTTGAATATATCTCATGAGAATAGCGGCATTTGGTGACAAACTTTTTAAATGCAGATAAAAAGTTGTCACTAAATTTCAGGACACCCTTGACAGATATTAAAGAACTGTTGAGATTAGCATGTGCGGAAAACTAAACTCTATGATTCTATAGAAGAAATATTTGATTTATTTTGGTCAAATAAATGCTTATGCTATAAAACTTCGAAAATACTGCCCTAAACTCACGCTCACTACCACCCCATCTTAAGGATAACTAAGGCTAGTCGTGGAAACCACGTGTGTTTGTTGTTTCTCTCAAATAAGGAGGGGGGAAATTATTGTCTTATTAAGAACTTGAGCATATTGCTAAGCTCACTGACCATACACGATGGTGAATCATACTATTGCCAATATTGCTTGCATAGACTTTCTAAGGAAAATCTCAGGGATAAATTTCGATGCTCAGAAGATACAGATGCCCCAGGAAGAGGGTAAAATATTGACATTTTACATATATAAACATATGCTAAAAATCCCGTATGTGATCTATGGAAATTTTAAGTGTTTTAATATTAAAATATCAGGGTGTGCACCTAACCCCAATCACTCATAAACTACAAAAATGACGAAGCATACGCCATGAGGATTTGCATATGTAATAGTCGATTTTCTTCAAAAACTTAGACTTAGACAGAAGCTTTACTCCATTCAAAAGGAGAGTCTATAGGAGAAAAAAGTAGGTAAATATGTGTCAAAAACAACTCTCAAAAAGAAAACTAAACATGCCCATTATAAAAAATGTTTAAAGCAGGGGATCTTACACTACGCCAATATGTCTATGATAAGAAGTGAGAAACATCAATTGTACAGTATCTCCTTGAATAAACTGGCACATTCACCTGTAGATGACAAACGCTATATTTTAGATAATGGATGTGACACTCTTGCATGCGGTCACTACAAAATAAGACAAATGTGTTCACCAATGGAGATGTAAAAAAAAAGAAAAATCCTTTATGTTATGTATGTAATTATATTGAAAAGTAAGTTTGTGTATTAACCTTTGTAGTTAAGATTTTATTAGGTAAAAAGCTAGAGTGCTTGTGAATATCATAGCCTGATTTCATCAGGTGAAACAGCATGGCTTCATCAAAATTAAATAGTTTAGTCAAAATTAGCTATAGGTGGGGGTGATGTTACTCGCTTCCTCCTAGTGCCTCCTGGGAAACGTTTAATAAACATCTAAATAAGTAACACCCAATACGTAGTAATATTATGATAAAATGTTAGTGATTTATAAAAGTTTTATCATATTAACGGTGTAACTATTTTATAAACTCCTGATTTGCCCCTCTAGTTTCACCTCCTCCCCTCCCAAAATATTTTTTCCTGATCCGCCACTAAATGTGCTATTCTTATGAGAAAAGTGACCCACATGTTATATGAGAAGCATCAATGTGGGAGAAAGTGAACCAACTCCACAGTGAGGAGGATCAATGCTAAAAACCCTAAAATAATATCCCCCAATCCACCACTGATCAATGCTATTCTTTTAAGAGAAAGTAACCCACTGGCTCTATGAGAAGTATAAATGTGGAAGAAAGTGACCAAACTTCGCAGTGAGAAGGATCAATGCTAAAACTCGAAAAAAATGGTTAACCCCAAAATAACATTTCCCGATCCGCCACTGAATCACTTTGTAAAGTCTTAATACCATCCTTATGGGTGAAAGTAACCCGCCTCAATAGTAAGGAGAGCCCAAGATAAAACTTAATAGAATTAATGTCAACCACCCAAAATAATATTTTCTGATCCGCCACTGATCAATGCCATTTTTAAGGGAGAAAGTGACCTACCTTCCCTGTGAAAACAATCAATGTGAGACAAAGTGACCAAACTCCGCAGTGAGGAGGATCAATGATATAACTCGAAATAATTATGTTGTGGATCAATGTTAATCTTATGGGAGAAAGTGGCCCAGAACTATTATTTCATCCACTACTCACCACACACAAATAACACATTACAAATCAATAAAAAAATACACACATAATAATAACTTGACACCTTAACATAAACATATACCACACCAAATACATAAACATAGAACACCAATAGCACAAATTATAACAAATAGACCCCACAAAACACCAATACATACCACCATCCTAACAACTCTTCATAAAACACAAACATAATTGATTTAAACAACTATGAATTATCAATCACAACAATAGTATGCAGTAAGTCAACAACAACGATCTCATCAGTACTACACCAGACACCAACACCAATGATCTCAACATAACTACACCAGACACCAACACCAATGATATCAACAGAACTACACCAGACACCAACAACAACGATCTCTAAAGTACTACACCAGACACCAACACTAATGATCTCAACAGAACTACACCAGACACCAACACTAATTATCTCAAAAGAACTACACCAGACACCAACACCAACTATCTCAACAGAACTACACCAGACACTAACAACAACGATATCAGCAGAACTTCACCAGACACCAACACCAATGATCTCAACAGAACTACCCACCTCGGTGGCGTAGTTGGCTAACGCGCTAGTCGTGTTGAGCTCGACCGCCGAGGACGGGAAGATCGAGGTTCGAATCTCGGTCGGGTGAACTGGGGGTGGTTTTTCCTAAATGGTTTTCCACTCTCCCTCCACGCAAATGCGGGTTCACTTCCTCTAAATTCAACCCTCCCAATTCCTAATCCATTAGCGTAATTTGTACTTAAGCGTATAACCCGAACGGGTAGTAAGACGTGGTGCTAAATATTATTAAATATCTCAACAGNACCAACACCAACGATCCCAACAACACTACACATACTAATCCGGCCAACCTATATTAGTGATAAGGAAGGCTGGGAAAAAGTCACATACAGGCCGGTTTGAGGCCTCAACGATCACTAAGCGTAATGAGAGCCTATCGCCTTAGTATACGTGGCCACCATTGCGAGTATATTTCTTAATTAATTATCAAATATATTATATTTTTAGCACCGTATCTTACTACACGTTCGGGTTAAAAGCTTATTTAGTCTACTAATTGTGCTAATGGTTTTAGGGATTAGGGAGGTTATATTCAGAGGAAGTGTACCCACGATTGCGTGAAGGGAGAGTGGAAGACTATTAAAAAAAACCACCTTTAGTGCACCCGACCGATATTCGAACCTCGATCTCCCCGTCATAGTCGGTATAGTCTACTGCAAGACTAGCGCGTTAGATCATGCGGCCACCTTAGCGGGTGATGAGCTACTTCTCAATATATTGACGTGAATACGTCTTTAAATTTGCTACCATACGGGGGCAATCCAAAAAACCTAATGATAACAAAATCGGGGGATACAGTTTGGTGTTATAGTTTCGAATCTTTCCTCTACATCCAAAATTAAATTATACCACTGGATAGCTAAAGGATCAAAGAATTCATTACAATAAGCGAGAACAGTGATGCATCGCGCGCGGTGGAGGGGGAAGCGCCGCCATTTTGAGGTTATTTAGCTGCGTATCGAGATTTGCAATTAGTATAACTTTTGACTCGGAGAAGTTACGATGTTCGTTTAGGTTTTAATCGTCAGCTGTTACATAAACGTATTCACGTACAACACACGGCCGTGTCCATGACATAGCCACACCCATTTTTGTTTCTCCGACTTGAGATAAACCACCTCTTGAACTT
Source organism: Timema genevievae (assembly GCA_902155825.1). NCBI lineage: Eukaryota > Metazoa > Arthropoda > Insecta > Phasmatodea > Timematidae > Timema > Timema genevievae. The sequence goes on along the minus strand of CABFWO010000693.1, from coordinate 248,625 downwards.
CCTTAAGTATGGTAGACTCCTGCTGCACCGCCACACAAATATACTGAGGGCTGCAAGATGTGACGCAGGCATTTATTGGGTACCCCCTGCTGAAATGTACCAATAAAGTGATCCTGCACGTCGGTTACACCGCAATACAGGTGGATCAGTTGACTTGTTTTTTTTTTACGAGGAAGTGACTCAGCTGCTTTATGGTTCAATGTTTCGTATTCAACTAAACCACCCCTTAGAAATAGTGGATTGAATTCTGTTTGGCATCAGAACTACCGAGCCGAGAAAACAAAATTTGGGCACACAATCATTGGAACTTACTGATAACTGACAAAGCAGTCGCTGTTTGTTCTTGACGCACACCAAACTTTCGCTATTTCTTTTGGTCCTTTTTTTGAATCCTTAGCGTGTCCGATACCTTAACTCAGTCGGCAGTGGGTCTGCATACTGTTCTTAGGGTCCCAGGTTTGATTACTAACACACACAAAAATATTATCATTGATGAAAATATATGCGTTTCCTCTTTCACAATGAAGAATAAACGGCTGGGGTCTGGACGTTGTGTCTTTTCTGTAATTAAGTTAGTTTATAAGTCATGTGATGATCAGGTCATAAAGTGCACGTTAAATACCTCAAATAAAAATAATAATAACTTATTTTTTAGCTTATATTAAGATCTCCTTCTAACTTGTGTAATGTTACTGTTAATTAGATGAATCATATTAATATCAGTATTATGTATAGTAACCAACGGTTCTGTTGAACGTGATAATTTTTTTTATGTTGTAGTAAAATTATTCACTTTAATATATTATTATATATAATAACCAGTAGCCTCTGGTTAAAGTGATATATCTCACGTTGGTATAAGTTTGAACCTGAGTCCCTGTCTGATAGACTGAGAGCTAGCTCCCGTTTGATTTAACCGGAAATATCTAAAGATAGACAGAAAGACAGACATGGGGATGGACAGAATGGTAAAATCATCTTTTTTATGTTCGTGTTCAAATGGAATGTAGGTGAAGGAAAAGTCAGGATTAGAATCCTAGCTGAGTGTACCAAGGATTTTTTTCCCTTAACTGTTTACCAATCTCCCTCAGTGTAATCGTTTATGCTGACATCTGAATAATTAATGCTTAGTTTATACATGTCATCTAATCTCTATTTGATGGTTAAATACGGTTTAGTTGCCGTTCTAAAAATGATTATATTTTGAAATATGTCATATTTAGCCAGATATCTCAAATCTATTAAGAATATATGGAAATGTTCTTCCTTCGAAATGTTTCGATGATGCAAAGGTTACTGTGGCTGTTGAGGTCGAAGCGAGGACAATTTTATATTAGAATTTAATATTTAGACGTCTCGTACATTCTTTATAGTTAAATATATTCTTTTGAAACATTGAATATTCCTTATAGTTAAATACTGTATATTCTTTTTAAAACTCCCACATCCTTTATAATTAAATATATTATTTTGAAACTTCTCACAACCCTTAGAGTTAAATATATTTTACAAAAATAATTGAAATATTCACACTCAGATGGAGTTAAAAGAAAAATATAATTGATTAGCTAAGCTGTCGATTGCGCTTGTTATTGAATATATTGTTGGTTGTCGGTAGGATCAATTTAAATGGATAATAGCCTGCTCTGTCTCGAAAGGGTACGGCTAGTAGAATACAGTAGAACACATGGCGATCGATGGTTTATTTCACACGGCGCACACACTAGAAACAATGCAATAACAGGCTGTCGTCATCCCTCAAAATATTTCTCCCCCAGAACCATTGACATATTTCACTCCCCTACCAATCAACTCTGGCTGATACGATTCTCATGATATCAACTCCAAATCACCCGCATGGTTTTGGGCTCTCAAGTTCCATCAGCATCATCAGTTGGAGAAAGTTTTATGAGAGTTTGCTCGCATAAGATTAGAACGAGTTTTTGACATGTTTATGTTCGAGATAGAACAGATGACTTAAAGATGATAAAAAAAAAAATTCCGTAGTCGTTGCTTCTAACTCTTTCAATAAGCAGTTGAGTCATTGATTGGCCTTAAGGAGTAATGAAATAATAATAATAATAAGCACCTCGTCTTAGGCCTACTATCCGTTCAGGTTATAGGCTTAAGTGCTAATTACGCTAATGGGTTATGAGTTGGGGAGGTTGAATGTAGAGAAAGTGAACCCGCATTTTCGTGGATGGAGAGAGGAAAACCATTTAGGAAAAACCACCTCCAGTTCACCTAAGTGAGATTCGAACCTCTTTATTCCCGTCCTCGGCAGTCTAGCTCAACACTAAACTAGCGCGTTAGCTACGCCATCGAGGCGGGTCAGGATGGAAGAAAATGCAAGATAAGGATATTAATGTTGTAGTTCTTATAACAAAAAATTAGACGATCTATATTGAGGAAAGTGATATAGACGACGTGCCTGACTTCACCTGAGTGACATTATTTCAAAACGTGAGAAAGAGTATTCTGTAGTTTGCTTTTCAATTAAAGTGATCATTTTCAAGTTACTAATCGTCTTATTGTTTTGGCCCCACCCTGTATAAACATTCCTTCAATATTTGGCATCATGGTGAGAAAAGTGACACAACTAAAATATCAGCGATTTCGAGACAGGACCATAAGGAGATGCACCAAGCTCTCATACACCTCCAGTAAAAACAATACATATGTAGTTACAAATCTGATCACCAGAGTATGGGTCTGTCTCTTTTCTCTTGATCTGATTAAGCACTCATTTCACCATAAACAGTGTCACTTCAGAAATAGTACAATGAAATATAGGTTTGCCGTAGAAGAAAAACGATGTATTTTGACATAATTTAGGTCAAAAGAGTCTCAAATAAATGGTAAGGCGCACCGCACAGACTTTCTCTCTCATTCTATAAACTCGTAAGATTTCTGAACGGAATAATGTACATTGTATCATCACCACTCCTCATAAGAACACGCATAAAATAATATACAATTATATATAATCAATGAGAAAAGAGGCGCATCTTTGTCCACCTAAGAGTATTTCAAACAGTTTAATGTCTTCCACAAGGGTCAACACTTCGTATTAAAATTTCGATTTATGGTAAAAATTTTAACATTTTATAAGGTGTTGCAGATCTTCAAGTCATCGCATTGATATTTAATTATTCATTTATACATTTTGACCAATAAAAAATGTAAATATTGACTATTGAGTCTAAAATGGACATATATCATTGCTGTGCAAACATTTCTCCTAAGAGCTTTAAGGAATAATAACATACTTTTTTTAGATACTTATATTTAATTACTCTATGGCATTGGAGAATTATTGCGTTAAGACTTAAGTAGTATATGTTTACAACTAAAGCTCACAAAATTGTATTAATATATTTGCAAATATCTCAGAAACTGTTGCTTTTATAAAAATATATGTCAAATAAAAGTTTTTTATTTCTAATAGTCCTACAATTTTGCAATGATAAGTTGTTTAGTTTCTCAAATAGTTGTGGAGATACGGAAATTAACGCTTCTGTAAAGTACCCTAAAAATCATTTTCATAGGAAAATGAAAATAGCCAGTTTATTTATAATCTTAATCAACGCCTAGATACGAATTTTAATCAAAATCGTTTGAGCAGATTTTGAGAAAACCAAATTTTTCTCTTTTCGCCCTTCAGTAAACTACCCTTAATTTTAAGTTTTTATAGACACACAGACAGACGGCATTGCAAAGACTATTTTTTAGGGTTCGGGGGGTCATGAGACGTCGACATCCATCAACATTTCAGGTTAGTTTTTTTTACGGTCGCAATACTTAAACTTTAATGTCCAAAAAGTTAAAAAAATTCATATAATTGCGTATAGATTGAAAGTTATTGATTTTATAAAAATATGTTTCGGATAAAATATCTGTATTATAAATATATATACATATTTGTAATGCTAAGTAATTTCATATCTCAAATAGTTTCGGAGCTATTATAAAAAATGTTAATTTACGCATCAGACCGGAGCCCTTAAAGCCATTTTGCCGAAATATTGAGAGTAGCCATTTTGTTTGGAATATTTATTAATGTTCATAAATGAAATTTAATCAAAATCGTTAGAGCCGATTTTGAGAAAATCGACTTTTTTTCTTTTTTCCCTTCAGTAAACTACCCTTAATTTTAGGGGTAGATATCCAATTCCAAAAACCCCTCGGGGCAACCCTATGAAAACCCTAGATATCAAGTTTCAGCTCAATCGGTAAAATAGTTTAGGCTCTAGTTGGAGGTTCAGACAGACAGACAGACAGACAGACGGAAATTCAAAAACCACTTTTTCGGATTCAGGGAGTCATGAAACGTCAAAATTCATCAAAATCTCGAGTTCGATTTTTTTGACGATCACTATACTTTCTCTACCTGTAAGATAGAGAGAAAGTAATAAAAAAGCAAGAAAAAAGGACATAACAATTACTAAGAAAGTCACAGATAAGAAACACTAAATTAAGTCTACCTGTAAAAGTGATTCAAATCAAGTTTTTACTTTAATCAACCATGATAGCAAGAAATAATCGAAACAGCTGTAGTATACTAATAATATATATAATTAAATCTTGTCTTTGCTGTTGTTGTTGTTATTTGTTCAGTCACGCCTAAAACACTGTAGCGGTTGTGCTGAAATTTCGCATGGATATATTGTGGACGACCGTTTAACACATATATTATATCTTTTCTATTAAAACCCCATAAAATTGATTTAAAAAAAATACTCTTCACGTATATATAATTGGAGCCATTTTTAAAATATTTCAAAATTGGTTTAAAGCGGATATTTAGGGAGGGTTTGACTTCAATAAATTTAAAAACAAACTTGTTTTAGGTAAACATTTGTTTAAGGATAGTTTAGTGATAGCTCATATTTTAATAAATTTGAGATATTTTAAAAATTGCTCCAAATTTATTGTCCAAAATGGGTATGTGCTAAGTTTTTTAAACTGTGTATGTATATAATAGAAAGGTTTTTCTTAGTAATCAATTTAATATATTTTTTACTTGTGATAAATTTTGGAACAATTCGAAATATTTTGAAATAGCTTAAAATTTATTGTGGAAATTATAAATAATAGTGTTTATTTTATAAATAAATTGATCCAAGCTTTGTTTATCATGCTAATTTTAAGTTCAAAATGTATATTTGGAAATTGTTTTGCATGCTAAATAGGAATATATATTTTTATTTTTACAAATTAAAAATAACTGGGCCTTTGTTTACAAATGACTGATTAAAAAAAAATGCTTTACAAATTGTTTGTGAATATTATTTGTTGTGATTAACGAGATTATATGTTTGGTTTTCTGAGGAAAAAACATAATTAAGGATAGTATATTGAAAATCTATTTTTAAGAACTGTGTTAGCTATATGACTAAGTTTGTACGATTGTGTCGTACCATTTATTTTAGTATTTTTATGTGCCAAAATGTTGGTGTTTTTTCCTTCATTTCTCTGGAACTTTTGTATTTGTCTAGTAATAACAAATAAAACGTTTACATTATGGTATAAACATTACTGTAACCTATAGTAAATCAATAAAATAATTATTTTGTTATCACAATATTATAATAAACGAATATGTTTAGAACAACTGAACTATAGGTCCTCCAGCCAGAACATTTGATCAGACTAACAAAATGTGGACTTTAAACATACTATATTAAGGAAATACCGTACAGTACATAAATTATGACAAATTAATTTTAATTTCTCGATACACTTAGGATAAAGGAAGTATTGTGAGCATTCAAAATATAGAATTCCATACTTTTATGGATATCGACGTTTCAAGATTCTCTGAACCCAAAAACGTGATTTTCACGTTGTCTATCTTTTCTTGTCTGTATCTTGACTTAGAGTCAAAACCATTTTAGCAAGGGTTGAAACTTGGTATCCAGGGTTGTTAAGGGGTTATCGAAAGGGGTGTTTATAATTACCCATCCAACCCTAAAATTAGGGGTAGTTTACAAGTGATTTGTTTAAAGTCAGATTTAAAGATTTTGATTAAAATTTTTATCCAGGGACTTTTTAATATTACAAACAAAATGATGCATCTTATTTTCCCGGTAAAATGACTTAGAGGTTTGTTTGCATAGACGGATATCAACAATGTCGATTATATCCACGCAACACTTTGAGATACGAAATAAAGTGACATTAAGATTTTATTGGAATATTAAAAATAAAAAGCCTTTATATAAAATACCTATTTTAAAACCAATTATTTCCGAGGGGATAAGCAAAAATATATTTTTAAAAAAGGTCTGGGAGATTAGTAGTTGATTATTTTGCTCTTCGGGGAATAGCGAGGTTCTTTTTTTTTTGATATTTTTTGTAACATTATTATTTCATGTGTGCTCTTTAGTAGAATATGATGTTCACAATGACCCTTCACCTCCTTTCTTCATCTGTTACCCACATTACCACTTGGAAAATTGAAAGCCTTCTTTGGTTGTCTTATATGGTTACGTTAAGTGCTAGACCAATTTTTTGAATTTTTTTTCTGTTGATTTCAGAAAGTTAGAGCTCCCCATTTCTTAGAAATAATTTTGAAATTTGAAACTTTCAGTATTTTATTATTATCTGGGGTTATTTCAAACATAAATTGAAATATTAAATTTCATACTTTTCTATTTATGTGAGAAACATCACTCTTCTACCAAAATAAAAAGTGTTTTATTCTATATGTTTTGGAAACTTTTCAACCCCTTCGTATTTTAATGGCCTACGTTTTGAAACTTCAATTTGAAAAAACTTAAATGAGGTTTTGGAATGGTTCTTCTACTGTTTTGTAAAATTTTCAATTTTCTACCACACCAATCAATACGTGGCTTTAAATATTTGTTTCAAAAATATCCAACCCGCAATTTTTTCTTGACTTTACATTTAGAACTAAGAATTTGGTGATGTATCTTACACTTATGTAGATATTTAAATTTATTAGCTAACCTAAACGTGTTCTTTCTATAAGCTATGTAAATTTTGAGTGTACCTCCCACTTAATTCCCCTAAGTATATCTCTCTCTTGTTTAGAAATTTAAAAATTGGTTTTGACTTTCAAAGGTGTTTAGGGTGGTACCGATATTTACCTTAAAAATTTAATCTTTTACCACACTAAAAAAATAGTTGTTTATATTAATTTTTGAGATTTTGACTCACTCCCCTTCAATTATCCAACCCCCGATAGTAGAATTAATTTCGAATATTTATTTGTTTACTTAGGGGGAGGGGGGGGGTTCTACTCGTCTTCGAAATTTTAATTTTTCAATTCACCTAAAATTGTCTACTCAATATTCCCCACCCCAACCCTCCCACAATTTCCAATTTGTGCATTTGTATGTTTGTATGGAGGAATACCACCATCTGCCTGTCAAATTTTAGCTGTTCATCATATCTCAAAGAATCTTATAAGTATTCTAGACACACAAACACACTAACTTTTTATAAAAAAAAATACATATCTGTATTTAATCATATATATTTAAAAATACATATTTATAAATATATAAGTAATTAATTATAAATGTATATAAATATCTATTTATAAACATAAATAGATATTTATTTATACATTTATATAATTATTTATTTATATATATATTAATATATATAAATATCTAATATATCAATATATAAATATCTTATATATATATGAACAAAAATACAGTTTACTACAACTGCATTTTTAACACAATATTTAGTGAAAAATTATTTATAGCTATTATAAATTCAATTTTTTTAAATGCAGTAAATGTATATTTTACAATACTATTTAATTTCTTAAATATTTGTACTCATAAGAGTATCTTCACACATCCCGTGTGTGGCTAAAAAAGGTTTTCAAAGAACGACATTTGGGAACTAAGTCGCAATCACTTTAGTAGAACACTTCCTAGGAACGATTGATTACTTCAGAGAAGCGGGTTGAAGGTCTAGACACAGGCCGGAGTTCATTGCCACTCTATGAAATGGCGAGAAGACAGATGTACTGCTCACAACAGGCCATTCGTTAGCTGGGGAACGAATGATGCTACAAAATAGAAAGACAGTTCACAGATAAATGTGTGTTTTCTTTCAACACTAATAGCCAATGTTAGTTTCCCCAAATAAAGAGCGATGAATCGTAAGAAAAAAAAACAAAGATAATATTTTTACCGATGCTATATTAATTAGAACAATAGAGTAGGGTTTTAATTTATATTTTCTTCTATATCGCGCCTTGTTACACATCTGGTCTATCTGTATTCGATTACATTAATAAGGTAAATATTAAGAAGGTAAAAATCATATTAAATTCTACCACATTTATATTGAAGAAAAGTGATAAACCACTTAAGATGATTGGTCCTTTTCATTTGGCGTGGAAATGCAGAGCCATGGGAACAAATGGCTATCTTCAAGAATTTTTATGGTTTTGCAATTTTATTTTTGAAAACGGTTTGTTCTAGAACAGAAGCATGTTGATTAAGTTATATTTTTTATATACACACCTCCTCTAAAATGTTAACAGTGATGAAATATTACTAATTTTGACAATTTAAATAGAAAACTGCCGGCTGTATAGCAAAAAATAAGACAATGTAACACCTAATAAATATTGATACATTCTCTTAAAAGAGGTGTTTAAAATATTGCTATAAAAATTTCACTCGTTCTAGAGAAAACTGATGTTTCCAAACGTTTGATCTTTCCGCAAGATCTGTCCTGTAGCTAGCGCCATATACTGTTTCCGTGATCTATCTGTTCTTGTTGGTGCGGATGGATACTTTGGTCGGTTGTGAAGCCACGCTACGCCTTTCACTCTCCCGCCCACCACCGCACAAAAAAGGTTTTAGATTTGCACTTAACAGGGCAAAGGTCCTTAAGTGAAACTACCATCAAAACACCCAGAAAAGATTTGAACCCTGACCTCTCTGTCACGTCCAAAACAAAACTAGACAAACGTGACATTTATTGTGTGAGCATTTATATCGGTCTTGTGTTTTAATGCTTGGGAATTTGATTATTTTTTCTTTTTAAACTCAAATATTTAACACTATTCTATATTCAAGATATACTGTTTACAATGTTAAGTGGTTACAAACATTTTCAAATTGTTATTTTTAAGGGCCTTTTAACTATACTATCAAACCAGGGCCGGCTTGCTATATGGCAGGGCTCGGGTGCAGTTATTGATTTTGGGGCTCTTGAAAGACACCTAAAAGGACAAAATTAAATGTACATATTAATTGTAGCTAAAATTTGATAACCAGTATGACATAGGCACCTTTTTTTTGAAGCGATGTTACAAAAATTAAATCGTATATCACTACTGATTATAAAGGAGTAGTTACCGTATTGACAATGCATGGTCTAGTTAAGGACTGAGTCTAACATTAGTGATATTAGCTAATGCAACACTATTATTACCCACTCCAAATAAACCAATAGATACAGACATCCTGCAATAGCAACACTAGCAAGACTAGCTAGTTTACATTAATACTACCCACTCCAAATAATACCGATACTCTATACATCCTACAATATCAAAGATTAAAAACTTACTATGTCTAAAATGTGTGCTTTACCCACTCATTGTATCTTCTGGCTAAGCACAATTTCCATAACACGACTAGTTCGCACCAAATTCTATAATGAAGAGAAGACGGACAAGCTATTAACAATGCGTCAAAAGCTGCCTACTCACCAGATGTCCGGCCTACGTGACTTGAGTACGTGTTCGCAAAGTGGCGTGTATTTTTAATATAAAGATCTCCCACCCCTTTATCCATCAACAGGACCTATATAAGCTGGCACTCAGCTAACATGTTTGACTATTAAATCCAACAATTCCACGAGAAGTCCTGGTCTGGACTTGGACATAATCGCTCCAGGATGGCAATATATAAACTCTATATATTTTATTAAATATTTAAAATTTAAATGACCTTTAACGGGTTTGGGTGTTTGAACACATGTTTAATTATGTGATTATAATCATTCAGTGTAGGCTTCAGTAATTTCTCACTAGAATATCTATTTTTGAAAGTAAATTTGTTTTATAGAACACTTAATATTTCCTTTTGCCACTTGGGCGCTAGCCTCTTTGTAATTTTTAGAGATGTTAATAGGTATAGCCACCTTTTTAATCTTTTTATAGCTTGGAATATTTATTTTAAATATAAATTGTTATTGTACTTGTGGCTACCAATAATTGTTTGGACTTCAAAATTTTATGTTTTTTTTATAGGTAATATTTTGTAGACTTATTTTCTTTGAAGACATTATAAAAATAATTCATTTTTGTGGTTTATAAGTTATAGCTTTAACATTTTACCCATTAATTTAGTGAGAAATTACCAGTATTCTTGTGTAATATTACTTTGTTTTCTATTATAATATTAAAGATTAACTTGTCGGAATCTTCTCGACTACTTCAAAGGGGGTGGAATTAATAATCCCACCGAAGTTTGAGTTATGTTGGAGAGTCAAATCTTTGTGTAATTTATTTTTATTAGAATTGATATTTAAATTTAAATTTAATCTTAAAATATAAATTTGTTTATTCGGAATTCACATTGGTGATTCTGACGCTTTGTTAGCCGTTTAATAGAGGCTCTTTAAGCTCTTTATTATTATAGTAAGTATTAAAAGGTTTAACGGTTTAATCTATTCGTTTGGTCGGAATTCACAATGGTGATTCAGGCGCTTTATTAACTGTTTAAAAAGAGGCTCTTTAAGCTCTTTATTATTATATTAACGATTTGTGATTATTATTGGGTCTCTTCCAGGCTAATTCCTATATATGTTATACTAGTCTTCATTTGTTGGTGTTTAAAGATTATACTGGGGGTGGAAGCCCCTCTCCCCTCATGCCTACATTCATAGCTCAACGTCGTCAGCTTGTCGGAGTGCGAAAACCAGTGAGGCGAGAGCACATTACGCGACGTAACAATAGGCGACACTGAAATAACTTTGAAACACATATCTTCCTTAATAATAGTATAGTAGAGATGACTTAATTTGCC
>CABFWO010000693.1:49365-233331 GCA_902155825.1 Timema genevievae | reverse complement strand
TCCAATGCCCAGAATTTGTATGTATTTGTGCCAAATGGAAGGACATACAACATAGTATATAGGAGCGTCCTAAAATGATGATCTATTCTGTGCCCATGATTGCAACGGTCAAGAACAAGCGGAGTAAATAAGGGATTTTAATTAACTGTAAGTAAAATTTAAGATGGAGTAGGATCTTCCAATTCGTGGCAAGGCATAACCTGTGACTCTACTGACACACACTCCGCTACTTCTTTTCTACTCCTACACTTAATCCTGATTAATATTGTGTAGTTTGTTTTTTCTTTAACTCTAGCTCTATTGACTAACAACTTCAATATGTTCATCGTTTTTATTGTCATATTCCCTGTGTCAATCGACAACCTGAATTTATTGATAAAATCTACATTAACGCGAGCGAAGCCGCGGGCAAAAGCTAGTTATTTATATTAAGATCACATTTAAATGTCCCACGCTATTAAAACTTGATAGGTATGGACACCTTTTAGTCAGATAAATCTAGATAAATTAATTGATTGAATGCAAAATGATTTTATTTAAACTAAAATGTCAAAAATTATTTCATTTAGAAATATCAAGTCAATTACAAAATAGTTGTGTATTAACCAAATATAAATAATATTTATGAAAAAACTTTGATAAGAGTTTTAAATGTATAATGTGTTCTATTTACCTAGATTTATATATAAATTTACAGGTGTGTTTGATAGTTAAAATTCCTAACGAGAAACGTATTAAAAGTTAAGGAAGAGATTAATTTGTAGGTTAACAAGAAAAACGTTGTTGATTTGCTAGCTAAAAAGCTTTACCAAGATACATGTTAGTTAAACTTGATAGTTACAAAATTTAAACATGAACCATATTAAAGTACAAGTTATTAATTATTTACAAGCTGACAAGACAACGCTGTTGATTCGATAAAAGAGTTTAGCCAGAAAAAAGAATTAATTATAATTTATAACACAAAGTTATAGTGTCCAATTATATCAACGGACTTCCAATGGTTATAAAAATATTTTTTGTTTCAAACGGTTTTTCGCGCCATATTTTACACCTTAATAATTAATTTACTTTAAAGTAGAAATAAATATATTGTTTTAATGTCTTGTTTGGACACGGTTTTGCACGCTAGTTTATTTTTTTTAACTTTTAATACCTTTTTACTATGATAAACGTGTCTTTATGTTTGAGTTTTCGTGTCATAAAATTTGAAAATTATTGACTTGTTGATAACATTTTTATTTTATATGGACAAGGCTAGTGACCTTTTGTGACAGGTTTTACTTTGGGAAATGTTGATGGTATACCATGCTTTTCTCATTATTCGGCCACTTTGAATTTCAGTAGTTCTGGTAACGTTTCTTATCGCTATCTTAAAAATTCTTACTGAGCAGCTTTCAGTCCTGATGGTTATCTTGCCCTTGTGGTTGGTGTAAGAACTTAACTAACCTAGTTGAGCTTCTTTAATGGAATGTATTCAAGCTAGAAGGGTGTGTATGGAAATCTTTAATAGTTGAAAGCTACAATTATACTACTATAAAGCAACATGGCTGATTCACTCACTCACTGACATTCGTGTTTACCCCCTTCCAAATGAGCTAGAAACTTGAAATTTGACAAATTTATAGCTTCTAGCCTTTAACTTACGGAAAAATTCAAAAAAGTTAAAAATTTTAATTTTTAACCAAAAAAAAAAAATTCAAAATGGCGGAACAACTTTAAAGTCGTTGCGGACCTTTCTTTGGAGGTCTCTAGTGGCTAACCGGTAAGACCTATCAAAGTATGGATTACACCAGAAGCACGTATTTGGCAATATCCACAAGTTTGGTCCTTTTACCTTTTGTCGTATATCCATCGGTTATACCTTAGATAGAACTAGATTTTTTGATTTTAGGTAAATTTATCACATTTTCCACAAATATTTAATTTTCTGACACACTTATGGGAAATCTAGAATCATAAAATTTGGCAATAATATTGGCACATCCAATTTCCATAAGCATGCCAAATTTAATTATTCTAGCTGCCCTATAAGTATGGAGAAACTAAAATAATGCGTGAAAAATACAATACCGGTAACTTTAAGTTGTTACGTTCTAAACAACGCTATATTTATATTAGTTTACATCCACTTGCAAAGAAAACTCACTGAGGTTTGTGGGTGGAGCCCCCAACGAGCAAAGCGAGTTGTTCTTTAAAGGTGGACTATATTATTATAAAGGTTTCATTAATTTATATAGAATAAAGATGTGCATTATAAATCTCATTTTCATTGACATTTAGAATAAACGACATTATTTTCCTCATTAATGGAAATTATTAGTTATAAAATAACGAAGTGCTTTATATCCTGGACCATGGTTCATAATATTCTGAAATAGTGAAAAATATTGTTTTAAGGTCCAGTTAATAGCTACACTTTTGAGCTGAATATTTTCCCAAACATATTTTATTTCAAATTTTAAAAGTTGTGATTGTTTAATGTATTTTAGAAATATTAATTTAAATCTAATGTATAATTTATATATAAACTGTATTTTATATTTAAATTTTTTTTTCTTTTAAGAAATAGCTATTCACATGGTAGAAATTATGTTTTAAAAATAGTTTAGCTATTTTTTAATATAATTTTTATTTTATCATATAGAGAAAAAAGTATTATAATCGTGAACATTTTAAACCTCTTGATTATGATGAATCTTTAAGTTTTATGTTTCCCTGAATTAAAAAAGAAGTGTATTTTACAATTCTGTCTGTCTCTGAACATCGATTCTTTATTGTTTGAATAATTTAGTTCAAAATTAAATGGCTATACTTTGGTAATTTGTATTGATTTTGACATTAATCCTTATAATAACAGTAGTTTATTCAAAAGGGATTTTTGAAAATTACAAATATTTTGAGGCAGTTCTACCCATTTTGTTTAAAATAGCGAGTGTTTGATCTGACAAATAGCACTGTGTACTTGTTTTTTGAGTAAAAATTCGTTTAAGGGCAGTTTAATGAAGAGTAATTTTTTTAAAACAAAAATATTTTTGAAGATGACTTTAGCGGCTTGGTTAAATATGTATATTTGGGGAGTTTTCGACGTGACAAATAGAAATGTAATGTATACTTGTTTTTAGGGGAAAATTCATTAAGGGTTGGTATACCAAAGACTGATTTTTTTATAAAATTTGAAATGTTTTGAAACTAGCTTTAACGATTTGGCTCAAAATGGATATCTGGCAGGTTATTTACAATAAAAATAATTACTTATATATTTGTTTTTCTTTAACAATTCATTTAATAATGCTGATTACTGATATTTGAAAAATTGTAACTACATCGCGTTTTACTGGCCGTTCAGCTTATACGCATCTATGAAAATTACTGTAATGGGGTTGGGAGGAGGAAGGAAGCATTTTAGAGGTAATCTATATAAATTTGCGTGGAAGGAGAATGGAAGACCACCAAGGGAAAACTACCCACAATGTAAACGACCGGGATTCAAACACCAATCTCCCCATCTCCAGCAGACCAGTCTAACGTGAGTGTGACAGCTTAGACCATTCTGCCACTGATGTGAGTTTTTAGAAAATAGATTTAACAATTTTGCTACTTGAGGACTATTTGAGACTATTTAATAATAAAATCTTGAGATCGATTTTTTTGATGATCAAAATACTTGCTCTACCTGTAAGGTAGTGAGAAAGTAAAATATTATAATTGGTTCCCCAAGGGTCAAAACTTCATATTAAAATGTCGACTTCCAGTTTAAAATTTTCAAAATTTTATTAGGGGTTGCACATCTTATGGTTATTGCATTGCTATTAAAATCAACATTTATAAATTTTGACCAATAAAATAGATAATTATTGACTATTGTATCTAAAATGATACAAACATTTCCCCTCAGAGGTTGAAAGAAAGAAAACATACACTTTTTGAGGGACTTGCTCATTTCTTACTATATAGAACTAGAGAATTATTACGTTAAAATTTAAGTAGTAGTATTTCTTTACAACTAAAGCTAATAAAATTGTATTAATATATTTGCCAATATCTCAGAAACTGTTGGTTTAGTAAAAATATATTTCACATAAGTGTTTTATTTTTAATAGTACTACAATTTTGCAATGATAAGTTATTAATATCGTGAATAGTTACGGAGACACGGAAATTTCTGCTTTTATAAAGTACCCTAAAAGTCATTTTCATGGGGAAATGTAAATAGCTGGTTTATTTATAATCTTAATTAACGCCTAGATACGAATTTTAATCAAAATCGTTTGAGCCCATTTTGAGAAAATAGATTTTTACTCTTTTAGCTTTTTATTAAACTACTCTTAATCTTAGGGTTAAACAGACACACAGACAGAAAGCATTACAAAAACAATACTTAGGGTTCGGGGAGTCATAAGACGTCGACATCCATCAACATTTCGTTTTTTTGTTTTTTTTTGTTATGGTCACAATATTTTACTTTTAGTGTTCGAAAAGTTAATATGTATATATATATATATATATATATATATATAAATAGATCTACAGATATGTTATGATAAGTAATTTCATATCTTAGATAGTGTCGGAGATATGATAAAAATTGAGAATTTACGCATCAGACTGGAAACCTTATGATCATTTTGCCGAAATATTGAGGGTAGCCATTTTGTTTGGAATATTTATAAATGTTTTAAAATGAAATTTAATCAAAATCGTTAGAGCCGATTTTGAGAAAATTGAATTTTCTCTTTTTGCCCTTCAGTAAGCTACCCTTAATTTTAGGGTTGAATATATAATTCAAAAAATTCCTCGGGGAAACCCTATGAAAACTCTAGATACCAAGATTTAGCCCGATTGGTAAAATAGTTTAGGCTCTAGTCTGAGGTACAGACAGACGGAAATTCAAAAAACACTTTTTTTGTATTCGGGGGGTCATGAAACGTTGACATTCATCAAAATCATGAGTTCAATTTATTTGACGATCACAATACTTTCTCTACCTGTAAGATAGCGAGAAAGTAAAAATAAGAATTTACGCAACTGACCGGAATCCTTAAAGTCATTTTGCCGAAATATTAAGGGTAGCCTTTATGTTTGAAGTATTTATAAATGTTTAGAAAGGAAATTTAACTAAAATCGTTAAAACTGATTTTGAAAAAATCGATTTTTTCTCTTTTTGCTCTTCAGTAAACTACCCTTAATTTTAAGGTTAGATATCCATTTCCAAAATCATCTCGGGGCAACCCTATGACAAAACTAGGTACCAAGTTTTAGCCCGATCGGTAAGATATTTTAGGCTCTCAGACGACAATTCGAATAAACAACTTTTTTGGATTCCGAGAGGGGGGTCATGAAACGTCAACAATCATCAAAATCTCAAGTTTAATTTTTTTACGATCACAACACTTCCTCTACCTGTAAGATAGCGAGAAAGTAAAAACACGAAGCGTGTGATGCAATGTTTGAGTGCTTCGTTCAATGCGACACAAGTTTCCATAACTATAGCACCAATACGTTGTTTTTAAATCTTGAACAGGTACTGTAAGCTTACAAATGAGTCCCCAGTTGCTAAAAAACGTAACGTTAGTGCCAAAATATCTTTCACTGGTATTGCTTTACGGAACTTTGTATTCTTCTTCGCAATTTTATAGCCGACAAGAATAACAAAAATCTCATTCGGGTGAAAATTCAGAAATGTCCTTTGTCCATTCCCTTTAAAAGTTTTGTATTTTTCCGCCTACAAAACAGCCACCTTATCCACATTTTCCTGTCCCTCTTTTTACTATTTTAGTCAATGTAAACATCACAAAGAATGAAACTGCTGCCACTATCACATCCATTTTGAGACTGAGCTCAAGTGCTTGTCCTGTTCGTGGTAAAATTGGTGAGGACAAGTTGAGCACCAGAAAACGGTCCGAATGCTCGGAGTATTCGGACGTATCATTTGTTCGCGCTCGTTCGGGGTGTTCGGGGTGTTCGGCTTGTTCTATTCATTCGAAGTAGCATGCTCAAGTGAATACGCACCTTAAGATCCTAATATAGAAATCAGCCCAAGAAAAGTGCGGCTTAAATAACAGAACAACTGTTGGAAGTGGAGTTTGTAGCTTGTGTAGGTAGGTTTACTACCTTTCCCCACCCATTATCTCAACATATCTATTTACCCAAAACATTAATTGCCAACTATGAAAAGTTTGAAAGAAAGGGAAGGGTTGAGGTGTTCGGACCCCCCTAGAATTTGTTAGTGGAAACCCCTAGAAAAATGAGCGATCTATCCCTTTGCTACCAAAGCTATCAAAACTATGAACCAAACTGTTTCTTCACAATTAAATATTTAACGCCTAAAAGTAGTCAACTTACCCCAGTGTTTGATTACAAAGTGTGTTAAAACAATTTCATTTATTAACGATGTTCATATTTCTTTTGGAAAACCATTCGTACTTTCTGGATTATGATAACATTTGTTATAACATAAACCTTATTGGATACATTATACAATATTTTAATTGTTACACAAAACTACTTTCATATTAATTTTATTGAGGCATTCATGATTATTATTAAAACCTCAACAAACATCAATAAGTACATTTATAATTAATTAAGACAGTAGAAAAGTTTTCCAAACACCAATATTAAATGTTAAACTCGCTTGTACAGCATCCTGAAGTTAAAAATTACCTTTTTTTTACCTCTTTCAAATAAAAAAATATTTTCTTCTAATTGAAATGAATGTATATACCTATCGCCAATATATTATTCTGTAGATCTCGAATTCCTCCCTTGGTTTGCTAATCGAACATCCCCCTTCTCCTGTCGCTCTCTTTGTTCCTCCCATGTATCATCCATCTCTTCTCTCTCCTAATCTCCTGTTCGTCCTGGTGATATGAACCGACAGGTAGCAAGTGACACCCACGCATCTGTGATCAATCTCCCGGCTAATTTAGTAATGGAATATGCGTGCTCTGTGCGCCTAACTCCAACTAATGTCTAGTTAATAATACTAGACTTATATTATCTCAGTGCTGTAACATGATTCTGACCTAGAGTACTCGACTTGCAGTCCCAGAAGAGCTCTTCAAGTTTCTGTCCTGACCAGTGCATCGGTGGGTACGCGAGCTTTAAGTCAAGATAATCTAGTATGATTTGCCGGTTACGGGGAGGTCATGATTTGAATCCCGGCCACGTATACCGACTATGTGTTTTTCCTAAATGGTTCTCTACTATTTCTTAACGCAAATTGGGTTAGACTCACTATAAACTCTCTCTATCTTTCATATCCTTATCCCAATAGCATACTTTTCAAAATGCATAATAGTCATGATACATACTCGTAGTAAGACAAGGTGGCAAAAACAAAGACAAAGATCATGTACATTATATTACAGTTAATTCAGTATGGTAGCTATGTAATACTTCAAAATATATTATATGACTTCATAACGTAATAACTCATATTAATTAAACTTAATTATTAGTCTTAATTTATATTGTAGCAAATTATATGGTAAGAGATTGAGATATTTCTTTGTGATGCCAAATTTCTCGCCATGCTTCATGTAAAGAAATAAAACTATAGAATTCTTGTTAACCCTCGCCATGCTTAATATAAAGTAATAAAACTATAGAATTCTTGTTAACCTTTGTCATGCTTCATATAAAGTAATAAAACTATAGAATTCTTGTTAACCCTCACCATGCTTCATATAAAGTAATAAAACTATATAATTCTTGTTAACCCTCACCATGCTTCATATAAAGTAATAAAACTATAGAATGCTTGTTAACAATTGAAGGGTGGGTTGGACTTCTCCCACTGTAATTTGAGTAGTTGGACGGGGCTCAGCAAGGATAAGCTTGCAAATTAATATTTTTTTCTTTAAAAAAAAATACTTTATAGGCCTGAACAAATATATATATATATATATATATATAATTTGATGATACTATTTTTCAGCACATCCTAACATCTGTGTTGGATACCTGTATATTTATCCTAATGGAGTAGAGTTGAGGAAAGTATATTTTAAGGAAAATGTACACGTAGATATGTTTTAGCTCGCCACAACGACGCCGTTCTGACGTGGTGGGATGGATCTGCGCCATCCTCTGCAATGTGAATTGGCTGCTGGTAATAAAATAGTAGATGGTAAAACGAGTTTTATATTGTCCATTGTGTGTTTATTTTCCCCCTTAAGTGGCTATTCTGGTGCCTAAATCCCATTTGTTTAACGCTTATTTTAAACATTTTGGAGCTCAAGAATCCGCTCTCCACTAACGAGTTGGGGATAGACAAGCTTGAATTCAGAGGAAGTGTATTCGTATTTTCGTGAAGGATGAATGTAAAATTATTTTGGAACAAACCACTCTACTTACATCCGACCGGGATTCGAATATTCGAATCCCGATATCCCCGACATCAGGAGTTTGGTCTAACATGGGAGTTACGCAAGGACATCTTGATTGATACAAAGTGATATCTGTAAGAGTTTAGTAATGATATAATATTGATTCTGTTAAATGATTAACCACAATCTTGAAAATAGGAATGTGTGTGTAAGCTGAATATCATCTCTGAGGTAATTGAATTGTTACTATTGGGAAACAGCGTTATCCTCTCGTTTTTATGTGGTCTCAACGCTGGTTAGTCAAGGTTTATAGTAGATAGCTACTTCTTACCTTTCAACATGACCGGCCCCGTGGTGTAGTGGTCAGTGCACCTGTCTTAGACGTCCCGGATTCGATTCCCGGCTGGTACCTTGGGTACTTTTCCCTTTAGGGAAATGATCCCAACGGTCACCTGGGTTTGGTTAACTAGGCTTAAGTTAAGTTAAGACTAACCCCGGCTCCACAACATCATAACAGCCCTCATCTCATTGAGCGTACGACGTGTAGAAAACCTCCACAGGTGTATATGGGCAACGTTACCTGCCTCCAGAGTGACTAATAATCTACACGTAAGGTACCCGCATCTGGACGTCAAAGTCGCTCCTGGTCAAATGTAACATACGATAAAAAAAACCTTCCGACATAACTGAGAACGAAATGATGATATTGGATGTAATATTCCAAATTTAAATAAAACCTTAAGCATTGCCTTTAAGATAAACTATTATATTCATTGTATTCAATTGATATACAAAACGATGATAAGTTATGCTATCCGACTTTGCTATGTTGACTTTATAAAGATCCACACGCATGCGGACATTTCATCTTGATCATGAAGTCTGGTTTGGCGGTAACTTGGAGGATGGGTTTAAAATCCCAAACTTGTGTATTTCGGTGGTCTAACTTGATGGTTTTACACTCTTCCTGCATGCAAGTGCAAGTACACTTCCTCTAAAATTTATATTCCTTATCCCTAACACAATAGGCTAATAAAAATTATCCATATATTTCAACAAAGGGTAAAGACGAGAGATGATTAAAATGATACATATATCATTATGGGTTTAAACTACAATTGGTGGGCGCCAATCCTAGAAACTACACTTAGGAAGGAAAAAAACCCTTTAGCTCAACTAACTCTGACAGTGGCATGGCGACTCTTAACACTAAAGACCACTGGGTGTGCTCGGGAACACTTTCTAAATGATGCGATTCTGAAAATTGAAAAATGACACCTGGGCACGGGAATCGAACCCGGGACCTTTGGCTTAGTACGCCAATGCTCTAACCACTGAGTTACCCAGGAATCATCCCGTGCTCAGGGACACTCTACACTCATATTTTAAGGCAGAGCCTATGATGGACGTGCGGAAATCGTCGGCTACAAGTATGTGACTTTATTAATATCACAAGCTATCAGATAAAGCAGCCACCTTCGACTCGGTAGTTGGCTTATTGCTGCCATTTGTACAATTATTATAATTGTAAGGGATCGCATATTTATGAAGCAAATAGCCAAAGCTATTATTTATGCTTTTAGTGAGGATTTAATTTTCAGAATATGATGTCACTTTTCACTTTTCAGAATATGATATCTAGATGGAGAAATCCTCACCAAAAACATAAATAATAGCTTTGGCTATTTGCTTCTTAGATGTTGCGAGGTTAATAATAATGACACTACCCTAACTACAACAATGCAGTGCTCAAAATATCTACAAGAGTTGAAGGAAAATACATAAAATATAACATGAACAATTTAAATAAAAAGGATTCCTGAATTAAATGTATTAATTGAAATTACAATAATAAATCAAACAATTATTGAAATTTTTTAAAGTTATTATTATCAATTCATTGTATCCACATCCCAATCATATATATGGAATTACGAGTAAATATAATTATAATCTTACCAAATAAAACATATTTTATTACATCAATTTTTAAACAAAATCAATCAATTTAAAAAAATAGTATTGTTTGCAAAAAAATAAAATAAATCAATAATCAATAGTTGTATTAATAATAATTTTGAAAAAATAAAATATTAATTGAGATTCAAGAAAAAGGTAAAGTATCTGAATGTTTTAAATCAATACTGAATGACTTTTGTGTGAGAGATAGAAAAACAATGTTGAAGATTTGGCTAGATCTCACCATTAAAATGTGTCCATGTTAAAAAGAAAAAGGTGAAAGGAAGTGCATTTGTTTCTTCTTCTTAATCTTTATACACTCCACAGTTTCTCGATATAAACAGTCTCTAGTTCTTCCCTAGACACCCACCTTTCAATTTGTATAATTATATTGCACTTTTAAACTATTGTTCCACATTTAAATCAAATTTAGTTAGGAGCCACAGAGATTTTGTTCCTTGTTTTTAAGATGCCTAGAAAAAAAGACCCCAACATTCTTTTAAATAGAGTTTCAGGAATCAAATTTAAAAACGTTATTTTTTTCCAAGTCCAAAGAAAATGTAACGTTAACTTACAGTTAGTTACAATTGGATCCATCCCATTATAATGTTGATACGTAACTATCAAGAATTCATACCACCCGCTCAATAATTCCGACCCAAATAGAATCCCTATAATGATACTATTCTCTGTTGTAGTCCCTGTAGGCTAATACGGAAAGATAATACGACACAGTATATTTCATACAGTACAATCTTCTGTAATATTACACTCATAATTGTTCAGGAACTTACCTTTGAAATCTTCTATCACTAGCCGCCACCAAAGCTGACCTACTCCGTGCAGCCATGTGGAGAATGGGCCGAGCTAACGCAAGTCTACTGTCAACACGTGATTGCTCTCAGTCTGGTCAGATAGAAACTGAGGCGTAACGACATGGAGTCCGATAGAAGACAACAATCCACCCGCCCCCTGATGGCTGTTTGAAGAACTACCCCAAACATCGAATGATCGTCGACTTGTTCTAATATTCTGATGGAACAACCCTACAAAGTGCCTACGTGACCGAAGACAGCTAGCAACTACGTGCTAGAATTACCTCCCCTCCTTTCCGTGTAACGAAACTCACTATATAACAGGCTGTATGTGTCTGCAAAAATGACTATCTATCAATCCGCGAACGAGGGCGGATGACTATCTATCAATCCGCGAACGAGGACGGATCATTGTCATGGACAATGATCGGATACACATTCATATATACTAATTGGAAAGTAACTATGGCGTCTACTTTTCATAGACTCTATTTATTTTCGGCTTATAAATTTGTTGTATTAGAATCATTATTTTGTTTTTCGTGTAATATTTAACTTTTCTCTTTATCTCAGTCGCTTAAATTTAAGTATTATGTCGCCACTTAGGCGCGGTAGCATGTTGGTTAGTTTAGTTTGATTTCCATCATTGGTAATTTTGTATTGAGTAAATTTAAATGTAAAATGTTAAAATGTGTGGACTTTTGTATTTTGCTATTTCACGCGACTGTAGAAATAAAATCATGCTTGTTATTTTTTTTATATAATTTAATTTTGTTCTAAATTTCAATCTTTAGTTTTTTCTAAGAGATAGTTAGTCCCGGGAGGTTTTGACTTGAGTCTGGAAGTCAAACTCTCGCGTTATGTTTTGTAAATTTCGTATTGTAACTTGTAATTGTTTGAGGAGCCCATCAGGCAAGAATATTTAATGTTTGTTTCATTTTGTGGATATCTTACTTCACTTCACTTTTGGTAGTTTAACTTCTCTATTGATGTTAAAATCTACGTAATTTTGTGTCTCTTAAAGACGACCTGTAATAAATGTAAACATGGGATGTTTACATTCTGCGCTTCACGTTATTATTTTCAGCATTATTCAGAATGATATAATGAGACCATTGTACCTTGCTTTATCTACGTTTATACTGAATAAACCATATTTTTGTTATATTTTTAATTCTGCTTATATTTTCCCTTATGTAGATTCACCTTCTCCCTTTTATTTAATTGTGGTCGTTAAGTAGAAGGCAATGGAGACGGTGTAACAAAAATATTTATGAATCAATCATAACCACAGTGAAATGGTTTGCTATGGACTAGGGATGAAATTAGTTTAATATGAAATTTAATATAAAAGCTGAAAATATGTTGCAATGAGTATGAAAAATGTTTTAAAAAAAGAATTAAAGAATGTTTACTTCCATATGTCAGAATTGAAACGTGTGCTAGTTTTAAAGGTAAACATCACTTTCTTTTCTTATTTCTTTTATAATTACGAGACGCTTGTTTATCCTTAATATGATAATGGCTGCCACGAAAATAAACAGAGTCAATAAACTTCTTATAAGATTAAAAATGTGCTCAATAATAAGGTAAGTGTTTTTCCATATTACAAAACTCATTATTTTAATTATTTTGAACAATGCTAGACTACCTTCCTTCCGTATTATTGTGAATGGACATAAATTATGTTTGTCATAAGCGACACTATAGCGTGTCAAGACGCGGACGAACTTTGAGTCACATTTTAACTCACCGAAAATTAATAATAAATTGTAAAATATTTACAAATTATAAAAATATAAGGAAATACATGGTATGGTGGCAAATAGCCTTGCATAAGTATGGTTAAATTTTTATAATCAATATTAGTGATAGTATGCCATATTAAACATTAATTTGAAATAAGATTACTTTAGCTTTTATTGGCTAAGGATGAATGCCCTTTTTTACCTCATCAGAGATAAATATGTTAAGCGTATTGTAGTGTGTTTAGTTATTTTATTTATTATTTCACCTTTACAATACAATTCAAAACAAATACCGTTGTAATATATATTTTTATAATTATTATGTAATACTCGTTATGTGCATAGCAATATGGCTTAGATAACATTTAAACTATCATTGGTTTCCGATTCTCCTTAATTATAGTGAATTTACCATTGTAAAATATATAAGTATTTCCAAGCTGGAAGCTTGATAAAAATAAAGAAAAGTAATAAAAAAACTAATGAGTGAAAATTTAATTAAGAAAGCCCACATTGGGAAAGAGGAATAATGTGGGAAGAATTCAATTCACAAAGGCTACATGTTCTTTCTTTCTTCTGTCTTCTATATTAAAAATAGTCAAATACACATTTAAACACAAATTGAGTAATATATCGCCATTGTTGCCTTTACCATACAAAAATAAAGTTTATGTAAAGTGTATTCCCTTTTATTTTTGTTTTGTTTGATAAAGACAATAGTGGTGGAATAATAATCTATTTGTTTTAGAATTTGAGTGTTTAGTTGTGTGTTTGACTATATCTACTATAGAAGACAGAAGGAAGAAAGATGTCATATTGGTGCATTGGATTCTTCACACACTATTCCTCTTTCCCTAGGTGGTCTTTCTTCATTAAACCTAACACTTGTTAGTTTATTTTTTCTTTTTATATATTTTTATCAATTTCCATTTTTATAAAATAATTTAGTCACTGGGCCAACTCATTGTTAACAGGCCTTTAGTTTATAATCCTGACATTCCTCGAATAGTTATCTCAGCTAATTAGATTGCTTCTCTCGTTCTCAAGATTGGTCTAGAAATGGAACTCCAGTAAAAGGATCTAATTCCATGAAAGTAAAAGCAGTTGAGTGTGGCAGGAAAAGATTGGGGCGTCCTTCACCCCCCTAACACTTTCCACGAACAGGCTACACCGTGAGGGGAATTCCCGATGTGACACTCTGTATTCAGAGGAAGTGGAGGGCCAGCTAACTAATTGAGGGACTCAAGACACTTGTTCGTTCCAAGAGACGACAGGATGGGAAACTCAACAACATAATATCAGGTTGACCAACACGTGGAAACTCGAACTTTACTCGTGTAGAGGCGTAGCTGGAAATTAGCTCTTTACTTTTTAAAACTTATCCAAAGTTGATATTTAATTTCTCATGACCACTCATAGAGAGCGAAGAAGTATTGTATTCTAAAGAAAATAAAACTAGAAATTCTTATGAATATAGAAGTTTCATAACAACCAGAACTCAAAAAATTGTTTTTCTTTTATCAATTCCGTCTGTCTGTGTTTGTTAATCTTGCCTATACCTGAAATAATTTTACCGATTAGGCTGAAACGTAGTATATAGGTTTTGAAAATATTCCTCAGAGGGGGCTTTTGAAATTAGATATTTAAATAAAAAATTAATGGAAGTTTACTTGCATCCATGCACTTTTTAACATTAGAAACAAAATGATGCATCCCATTTTCACATCAAAATGACTTTAACGGTGTGTACTACACAAGTAAACTATTGTTAAAAAACTACACAAAAAAGCTATGGGAGTATACTACAAAAATAAACTATTGTTATGTAGGATTTCCCGGTGTATTTATATTAAGGGTTGTTTACCTTTTATACCTGTGAGTGGTAGGAACATACATTATAACAGATAAAGAATTAAATAGGTAACAAAAATAGATTTATTATACAATAACATAAAAGTTGAGATCAGGTTACAATAGCTGAATAAAAAATAGAAAGTAGGAACTGTGGTTGAAGCCCGTTGCATGGGCAAAGAAAAATGAATGCTTTATAAATGTACAATATTAAGTTTGATAGGGTTTAACAACTCCGAAGTTATAGGAACTTCCCGTAGCTCGGGAGAATACGTGTCCAAGACGACACGGCAACAGTCAAAAGGACGTTATGTAAACGGAGAGTATTGGATTCCAACAGTTGGGCTAGCGCCTGACTTCCACCAGAAGGGTCTAAACAAAAACAAGGTGAATTAGATACAAATAAAGATGTGACAACAGAACTTATAATTTTAGAGTTATTAACCGAAGCTCGTCCTAGCTAGCTGACTTGTCTTGTGATAAAGAACTGTTTCAGATATTGTAAGAGGACGGACTGTCCATTAAATCAGCAAATGGCTAAAAAGCAACCAGGTGTCTACACTAGATAGTACTATGGCCGGTTCTTTCCCAGTGGGAACTGCCAGAGCATTCAATAGTACATTTATGTCATTACCCACTCCCTGGGGTAAACATCAAGTTTAGTACACACCAACATTAAATACTAAATCATAAGAAGAGCCAAATAAGGGGCGAAAGATAGTACTATCTGTGCGGGCCACCATACAAACTAAGCCATGTTCCGCACTTTGCGCACCCAAAATAATAACACAGAAAAAGAGAAGTCAACTAGAGCGCTGTGAGATACTGACCTAACTAGGTCCTCATGTAAAAGCGTTAGACAACCTGCTTGTAGCCATACAAACATTAGATTATATAAGCATGACGTTCAAGGTGGCATATGATACCCTGAAGTATTATGGACTTAGAGTGGAAGAATGAACTTGAGAAGAAGAGGACTCTACAGCCTGGGTCCTATTACATATAGAGCTCAAGGCTCCTGTATATAAGCTATATCATTTGGATATAGTAAAAATATGTAGTCAAAATTTCTGACTAGCAGAAAATTAAATCAGCTATACTCACTAACTATTGTTAGTCAGTCTCACTAACACATAGCGTCTGAAGGACAAATTAAAAATAAATCATCTTGATAAAGTAACCACGTCTGATGGACGTGGGACTAATTTACTAGTAATTTTTTACCAACAAAAATTTACATAGTCATATGGACTAAACAAGTCTGAAGGACTTGGAAAATGACAGAATACTTGGATCAATAGACGATAGTCCCTCAGCATAGAGGCAGTGACACCCACGACCCAACCATCATGCTCAGCAGTATCTTCTACAGGTGCTGGAGTAGAGTTGGGCAAGGTAAACAAGGGAATAGGGAGTAAAGGGGAGGGGTTTTTGAAACGGTGGAGAAAGAGTTTCCAAGGAAGTCCTCTAGGGGCGCAGTGGTCGTCGCTCGCGTTCGTGGCTACGAACCAACGACTGCCATGTATTTCTTCAATGTTGAGGTCAAGAGGTTAGACGTGTGTTGAAACTGTCACGTCTTTGCTTCCGCCATGCTAGTAGAACAGTTGGTGAAAGCATGATGATCGTATCCGGGAACATCCACGTAATGTAAGTAGAATCCAAACGATATTATTGCTAAATACATCAGTATTAATTATCTTCTCCTGATTCCCCTATTGTAGTTTAGCATTTTGTGCGGATTACAGTTTGTAGATGTCATTTTGATTTAGGTGACATACTACAACTAGAAACTACAAAAAACTTTGTGAGTATACTAGGCAAATA
This sequence comes from Timema genevievae, assembly GCA_902155825.1. Classification (NCBI taxonomy): domain Eukaryota; kingdom Metazoa; phylum Arthropoda; class Insecta; order Phasmatodea; family Timematidae; genus Timema; species Timema genevievae. The sequence goes on along the minus strand of CABFWO010000693.1, from coordinate 216,801 downwards.
AAACTATTTTTCAAAACTACACAAATAAACTATGGGATTACACTAGACAAATAAAACTATTGTTAAAAACTCCACAGTAAAATTATCGGAGTATACTACACAAATAAAACTATTGTTAGTCCACAAATAAATTATCGCAGTATACTACACAAATAAAACTATTATTAAATACTATACAGATAAACTATAGGAGTATACGACACAAATAAACTATTGTTAAAAACTACACAAATAAACTATGGCAGCATACTTCACGAATAAAATGTTGCAAAATACTTAATTCTTCTATGGCATAAGAAGCTGGAAATTTATGGTCTCTTCCCATTGGGTTTTCCGGTTAGTAATCTGAAAAAGGTTAAAGAATCTCTCATTCGCACTGCGTGTCCTTCTCACCGTAATATACGAGACTTGATTATCCCATCAACGTTTTGTAGTGAGTACAGGGTATATAACTTATCACTATGTAACCTTCTTCACGCCCCAGTAGCCTCATCCCCTTTTTACACCGAATATATTCCTAAGCACCTTGTTTACGGACATCCTAATACTTTAATTGGTTTTTCGAAATTTAAGGTAGGAGACCATGTTTCATGCTCACAAATTTATATTGTCATACACAAGATTAGAATTAAGCCTGTGACAGTAAATATTTTACTATATGACATATATACATAACTATTTATTGCTAAACATGGTATTCAATTAGCTCATGTCTGTACTGTATGATAAAAGTAGTTTTAGCCAATTATTTCTTGGAAAAATCCATAAAATTTTCAAGTATGTTAAGGCTTGAGCATTTAAAAAAGAGTTTTTGCATGTAAAATTATAAATAATATCCTTGTGATAAAAAAGCATAGACAATTAGAACTCTACCATCTTACCAATTTTTACTTTCTCGCTATCTTACAGGTAGAGAAAATATTGTGATCGTCAAAAAAATCGAACTCGAGATTTTGATGAATCTTGACGTTTCATGACTCCCTGAATCCGAAAAGGGATTTTTGAATTTCAGTCTGTCTGTACCTCCGACTAGAGCCCAAACTATTTAACCGATCGGGATAAAACTTGGTATCTAGGATTTTCACAGGGTTGCCCCGACGAGTTTTTGGAATTGGATATCTACCCCTAAAATTAAGGGTAGTTTACTGAAGGGCAAAATGAGAAAAAGTTGATTTTCTCGAAATCGGCTCTAACGATTTTGATTAAATTTCATTTCTAAACATTTATAAGTATTACAAACAAAATTGCTACTCTCAATATTTCAGCAAAATGACTTTAAGGGCTCCGGTGTGATGCGTAAATTCTCATTTTTTACCATATCTCCGAAACTATTTGAGACATGAAATTGCTTATCATTACAAATATGTAGATATATTTATAATACAAATATTTTATTCTAAACATATTTTTTCTAAACAAATAACTTTCAAGCTATAAGCAAATATATATATATATTTTAACTTTTTGAACATTAAAGGTTAAGTATTGCAACCGTAAAAAAAAATCTAAACTGAAATGTTGGTGAATGTCGATGTCTCATGACCCCCCGAACGCTTAAAAATGGTCTTTGCAATGCCGTCTGTCTGTGTGTCTGTTAAAACTTAAAATTAAGAGTAGTTTTATAAAGGGCGAAAAGAGAAAAAATTGATTTTCTCAAAATCGGCTCTAACGATTTTGATTAAAGTTCGTATCTAGGCATTGATTAAGATTATAAATAAACTGGATATTTTTATTTTCCCATGAAAATGACTTTTAGGGTACCTTACAGAAGCAGAAATCTTCATTTTACCGCAACTATTTGAGATAGTAAATTACTTATCATTGCAAAATAGTAATACTATTAAAAATAAAAAACTTTTATGCGAAATACATTTTTATAAAACCAACAGTTTCTGATATATTGGCAAATATATTAATACAATTTTGTGAGCTTTAGTTGTAAAGATATACTAATTAATTTTTAACGCAATAATTTTCCAATGCCATAGAGTAATTAAATATAAGTCTCTCTAAAAGTTTATGTTATTTTTCCTTAAACCTCTTAAGAGGAAAGTTTGTACATCAATGATCTATTTCCATTTTAGACTCAATAGTCAATATTTACACTTTTTATTGATAAAAATGTATAAATGAGGAATTTAATATCAATGCGCTGACCTGAACATGTGCAACACCTAATAAAATGTCAATCAGAAGTCGAAATTTTAATACGAAGTATTGACCCTTGTGGACCTAATATTAATCTTTGTTATTGGATCAAACATACAAACGAGGACATTAATTCTTTGAAAATAAAAATATTAAATTTAAAACCGGGACTCAAAAAATGTTTTACATAAGTATAGTGCAATTTATGGTTGGGTTTGCTAGTGTATAATATTTAGTTTCCCATATATTACAAGTTATGAGTAAATATCTCTATTTTTAAACAGTAGATTGAGAAAGTCCTTGTGGGGTTCCGTACCATTTATTTTTAAAGCAGGGGTTTGTGAAAATTTAAAAAACAATCCCTTAGATATGAGTAATTGTCAGCTTTGATTTAGCTCTAGAAAACAACTATCCACAAAAAATGAGATATTAATTTTATATTTTTCAATTAAACACATTTTGGAGTAAAATATATATTTGCTCTTTTCGGTTTGACACTATAGTGCTAATACTTACAACCAAATAACATTATTTGCAACAACAATAGTTAATCCCAAAATATATATTTACTGTAAGAGCTATCACTTTAACAAAATATCACAGTATTGGTTTATTAAAAGTAAATCATTATTAAATCAAGGCAATAATAGTTTATTAACACCACAAATTACCCGAAATAAATATAATTTATTAATTACATAAAGTAGGTAGGCCGATAAAACTAAACACGATACAAGTCTACAAGCACTTGTTGGTACTACAAGGAAGCTCTTAATTTTTTTACTAACAATTAAGGCCGAACTAAGTGCTGAAGAAAGCTGTAAAATATTTGAGGTATCAAACTCTTTTCAACGTTCTGACATTATAATTTTTCCTTTACAAAATATAATGATACAGATATTATTTCATCAAGGAAATATTGTCATCACAATAAATTAGATGTGTTTAAAATAAAATATATCATTAGTAGGGAAGTAATAAATATTTTGTGAGAAATAAATATAAATTGATACTGTAGGTTATATTTTGTTTTTTAGATACCTTGGAAAGAAAGTATTGTGATAGTAAAAAAATATTTAACTCAAGATTTTGATAAATGTTACGTTTCATGACCCCTTAAAACCAAAAAAGTTGTTTTTGCGATGCCGTGTGTCTGTCTGTACCTAGGGCTAGAGCTGAAACTATTTTACCGATTGGGATAAATTTAATATCTGGGGCTTTCATATTGTCCCCGCGATGGGTTTATAGAATAAGATATCCAGCCCTAAATTAAGGGTTGTTAACTGAAGGGCATAAAGTGAACAATAGATTTTCCCAAAACTCGCTAGAACGATTGTGATTAATTTGTATACCTAGACACTGTTTATAATTATAAATAAGATGGAAATTCTCATTTTCTTATAAAAATGACCTAGAGGGTATTTTACAAAGAGAAAATTTTCCAATTTTCATAATTTCTCCGCTACTATTAGAGATACGAAATAACTAATAATTGTAAAGGTATTAGAGATACAAATCTTTTATTTGAAATCTATTTTTATAAAATCAATAGTTTCATATATATAAGCAAATATATATACTTTTTAATTCAGGTCTTTAAAACGAATTTGATTCTTATGCTCTTTGGTGGACAAAGATGTTTCTCTTTTCTCAATTTTTCTGTAACAGTGTTCCTAGTTCCATAGAGTAAGTAACAGTGTATATAATTTGGTTTATGCTCTTTGGTGTAATGTTCCTACAACAATGTATTGACCTACTATATCGTTTCACAAATCTTACGAGTTTTTAGTAAATGTCTATTTTAAGATAAAAGAGGAAGAAAGTCAGTGCGGTGCACCGCACAATTTATTTTAACTAACTTACCGTGACTGTAATATATAGAGTGCAAAGAGAAATATGTTTTATTTGCAACAGCTTATGGTAGAAGTGTGCCGTTGCCCCCTATTGTCGTCCTTTAAATCCCGGGCCTGCTCTTAATCTAAATACTATGTTAGCAAACATAAATGAAGCACACACATTGTTGTAACTATTTTGTGGGAAAGCGAATCCCTCACATTTAACTTCCCTAGGCAACTCTGTTAAGAGGTAAAGTACATTGAGGAATCGTACACGAAAATTATTATTATTATTATTATTTTAGCACCGCATCTTACTACCCGTTCGGGTTATACGCTTAAGTACTAATTACGCTAATGGATTAGGAATTAGAAAGGTTGAATTTAAAGGAAGTGAACCCGCATTTGCGTGGAGAGAGAGTGGAAAACTATTTAGGAAAAACCACCCCCAGTTCACCCCACCGAGATTCGAACCTTGATCTCCCCGTCCTCAGCGGTCGAGCTCAACACGACTAGCGCGTTATACAACTACGCCACCGAGGCGGGTCTACACGAAAACTGATCATTGGCTAAATATTTTTATTTCAAATTTTCAATATCCACCAATGTTGTGTGTGAAGTGACCCTTTTTTTTAGAAACGCGTCTTACTACCCATTCGGGATATAAGCTTTTGTATTAATTACGCTATTGGTTTAAGGAATCGGGTAGGCCAAATTTATAGGAAGTATACCCGCATCTGTGTGGAAAACAATTTTTGAAAGATTACCATTAGTACACCCGAACGGGATCGAGCCCCGATGTTCCTCTCATCGGCTGTCTAGTTTAACACGAGAGTAGAGCCTTAGACCATGTGGCCACCGAAGCAATTTCACTGTGCCCTTATATCCGCTCAGGCTATCAACTTATTTTATATTTCATTCTATATTTTTATTTAAATGATCAGAGTTGGAATTATATTATTAAGTTAACTAGCAATATTTATTCATTTCAAATGTATTTTTCAAATCGAAACCTCAATCCGTTTAGTTCTGATTATTAATATTATAAACGGTGACCTATATACAGGTCATCGAAAAAGTGTTTATTATATTAATAATTATTGTAAATTATAATTATATAAATAATTATTATATATATATATATATAGGTAATCGTAAAAGTGTTTGAATGGAGCTTAACCCGTTTATATTTCAATTTGAAAAATACATTTGAAATTAATACATATTACTAGTTATCTAAATAATATAAACCCAATTTTAATTATGTATATTTATATATAATGATAAATACATATATAAATGTGTTTTAATCTCGAATAGTCTGTTTGGTAAATATTTTAAACCTCATTTAAAATATTTAAAAAAAATGCAAAATAAGAAAATTATCAAATCTAGCTAGGCCCAGTTGATTATTTTTAATGAAACAGGAAAGAGAAAATAAAGTGCTATCACAATTCAAGAAGATTTAGTCAGCTAGGGTTACAGTGTTTTAATACATTATGAAAACAAGATATTTAAATACCTCAAAAAATGTCCATAGGATATTATAATTTTCATGCAGTAACTTAATTTTGAAATAAAAACTGAGACCCACTAAAATTTTGAGCCCTTTCTGCAGCTATAGATAAAATTGTATACAGTGATCGTTGTACTATACAGCTAGAAAAATTCAAATTTTAATTAAACATCCAATATCTCATAGCCTTTAATAAGATTTCTAAATGAACGTTTTATCATTAATATTTTATGTGTATAATATTTTAAACCACTTCATCGAATTTCTTCACAAGTAGCTAATACCTACCCCGAAAAGGGGGTGTAGTAAGGTGAATATCCAAGGATGACACAACAACCCCTCTCACAACATCACACACATCAACATACATACGTCACACATACGTCAGACTTTCAGCAAACCCGCTAACCCCTTGACTTTACAGTAAACAACAGGATAACTCGTGTCTCCTCTTGCGGCGACTCCCATTAATAATGCAGGTACCAACCATTAATCATAAATGATTAAATGAATCGTGCTGAAAGTCTAGTCTTGCAAACTAAAACTGCAACTTTTTTTAACTGTAATATAGGGATAAAATACATTAATTTTAAAGCAAGCTCATTATGAAGTAAATATTTTTGGAAATACATTTGAGTTGCGTGTCGTTGGCGCTTTGGCTGCAGATTATCGTTTTGAAATGATTTATTCTAAGCCTTTTAATTTTATACATAATTTTCGACTCATATTTTACGTATTAGTAGCTATATATGGCAAAACTGACTCATCACACATACAAGTGGTGTGACATCTCTATGGTTGGAAACTCTGCCCATATTATTGATATAAATAGTAATATTGTTTATAATCTATATTACAACTATTTAAACTAAAATTTAATTGGATGTAATAAAGAGAAAACAAACAGTGACATTAAGAACAAACTTTCCCCTTTAATCCAAGTTAACTTAAATAAAACCAAAGCTAACATTTTAGACACATTTTGACATACGTGTTACTGATAAGCTTCTAAACACAATCCAATTCAATATCAACATTTCACAGAACGGATGCTCAACTTTCAGTTGTCATCGTTTTGATTTAAAGTTGTTGAAAGCGATATTCCTATTAATCTTCTCTTTTATACATCACTCGTTCTGTTATAGCTAGTATTTCTATAGGTTTTAAATAAAACATTAATATTTGATCAATGTAAATATTCTCATCAATGCTCGTCGCTACAAATTTTAAAATTAGTTTATCCTACCACAATACAGACCATATAAAAAGAAAAAAACAATATACAGGGTGCTCAGAAACTCATAGCCAAAACTGTTTGAACCAAAAGTAGCACAAAATTCCTATACACTTACATCCGGAAAGCTATTCTAACCATTAAACTGTTTTCAAAGTTTTGGTGTACAGCGCCGGGAGAGCAAAGCTGTTCAACTGTGCTTGTACAACAGGTTGCATAGGAGCTAGGAGCGTGGCACTACACACCTATACATCTTGGAGCAGGGCAGCAGAACATATCACAATTAATAGTAAACAACACACCAGTCCATCTAGCAATGTGAATACGTTCTGAGGGTCATCACTAACGGTCCTACATCACAGCAGTACTTGCTATTATTACATGTGCAGTGCCACACGCCTAACTCCTATTCAACCTGTTGTACACGCTTGCTCGACAGCTTTGCTCTCCCAGCGCTAAGAACCGAAACTTTGGACACAATTTAATGGTATTAGCATAGTTTTCCAGATGTAAGTGTATAGGGATTTTGTATTTTTTGGGGTCAAACAAGCTGTATATGTGGTTTGGGCTATGAGTTTCCGAACAACCTGTATAAATGGTCTAGCAACCATAATAAAAGTGAAGATTAAACAAGCCATTGGACGGAAAAATAAAAAAAGAGAGAAAACCCATTTAAAATGATCGACACATGATTTGTCTACCAAAACTCAAAAGTCCAAAATGTATTTTAATTAAAATACAACATCGGAAAACTACAATGGTCACATTTTTTATTTCCGTCTGGAGTTTTGAAATGTATACAATTATTATTTTATCAGCTTACGTTAAATCAGAGTTCACAACTTACATATCTTATTAGTCTAGGAATAATAAACAAAAAGATAAGTGATTATATTTACAGTAATACTAATATTTAATACATAGTAGTAGCATATTCAATCTTAAGTAATGAGCAACATAACAATATATTAGTTATATAGATGACCTTATATATCTGTTTGTAATTAAATATCACTCTAAAGTAAGATTTATTGAGTTCCCCTATTGATTTATTTATAGTAAACATGATAAAAATAAGGGTCACTAAGACAGAAATAAAAGATATGATGCTTTGATGGCATGATTACAATATTTTTTTCAAATTTTGAAAATATAAATCAGCGAATGATAATAATATCTTATCGTTAAATATCGTAATGATGAAGCAAGACGTTCCTTTTTCTTTCGGAAAACCAAAAAAGCTTTCTGAAACCACAGTTGAATCTGCATTCAAGCTTAAAAAATTTAAATCAGCCTGTTTTAAAACTCCTATCCTCCTACCCTGTATAATATACGTCTTCTTTGAAAACTTGGATGTAGCCAAAACCATCTTTGACACTGTAATTTTGGGTTTTTGGAATCGATAATAGTGAATACGGTACAAGCAGTAAGTAACTCATCCTCGTCAAACATTTTTCTTTCGACTGGATCGTTTGTCCACTTACTGGTGACAAGGGAAGCCACTCAGCTCGTTGCTCGACACTTGTCGATTTACCTTGTTGACTGACAATGTCAACTGAGTGGAGACTCAGCTTTATTAAGCACAGAATTATCTCTCTCTCTAAGTCTTTGTTAATCTATGTATGGGCTATACTAACGGATCAGAATCCGGCGTTGGTTGGGACACGCCTAAGTCCAAATTTCCAAATTGTTACAGAGAATAGACTAAGTTAATTATGTGTTTCAAATTTGTATAAGCTGATTGTTAATTAGGAGCTCTCCCATGCTTTATGCTCACTATTAACGTTTAATACCAGTTCATATAATTGTGCTTTTTGGTATCTATCCATGGCTTCAGTTCAAAATTAGTTGTTTGTGTCACTTGACTATGTAGTTTAAAGATATTTATGGTTTATTGTGTATCTTCAAAATGTCATTTTGGACGCTTCCTGCTTGATCACTTGCCAATTAATTTATATGAAAACTACTTCTGGCTATAAAATATAATTTAAACTTTATTTAAATATACTAATTTAACTGACGTATTCTACATCTATCTCCATACTTCCTAGTCATATTATTGCTTTCCATCACACAATTACATTGATACTAACTAATAAAATAACTGATAATGTTGAAGTTGTGTGATGTCCATTTAAGGATAACATTGGAACCTAGTCCACACAATGTTTTAGCTAAGGGCAACCGCGTGCTATCTCTATGCAAATAAATTGTGAATACGAATATCTTGGTATGCTACTACCGAGAGCTTAGATGGGTTTTTGTATGTTCGAACAAGAGAGAAAAGGACAGTTTAATATAATTATTATGTATAAAATTAAACTGCTGGCATTTAAAATACAATGTGAGGACTCGTTTCTGTATTTGTTTCTATGAAATATGAGTCACTCTAAATCAACATTTTAGATTGTATTATAGATAAAATTAAACATATTGGTAAATTTAATATGTTTCATCTACTTGTGTTTAAAACTAGTCACCTTGATTATTATTTTTATTAATATAATTTTATTAGGTGTTCTGTCTTACGTCAAGTCCATTCCTTTTGTCAGTGAACTTAGACCACCAACGTGTCCTGTCCTCTGCCCCCTCCTTGAGCTCCCATAGTTTTCTTCTTTCCTTCAAATCATCAAGTATTTGAATCCTACTCCTTCCTAAGCTCCTCTTACCCTCAACCTTTCCTTCTATGACGTCGTGCAGAAGACAGTTCCTCCTAAGGATGTGTCCGATCCAGTTCGTTTTGTACCTAAGAATCAGATTCAAAATGGATCTTTTCTCACCCACTCTTCTTAGGACTTCTTCATTTGTCACCCTTCCTTTCCACCCTATCTTTTGAAGTCTTCTCCAGCGCCACATTTCAAAGCTCTCCAAATATTTCTTTTCCATCTTCTTAAGAGTTCAAATTTCAGCTCCATACAGCACAATGCTTCAAATGCAGTTACCTAATGAATTACTTACTTTACATAGTTTCTTACTTTTTAAATACTTATAGCAATATCAATTGATTAATCGGCTTACAATTACAACAATTACAAAATTCATTTCTTTGAAAATAATACTGTGCTTTCAACGAGAAACCAAACATTGTCACCCCCTTTTGCAAACTTGGTGGTTGAAGCTGCTTGATTTAAATAATAATAATAATAATAATAATAATAATAATAATAATAATAATAATAATAATAATAATAATAGTAGTAGCATCCAGTGGGGAGAAACATTTATAAACTACAAACATGTATTTTACTGCCAGCTTTAATATTATTTTAATATATAATTAGTGTGATTTTATAGTTATTGATGTTAACTATCTATCAAAAATGAAGAATCGCAAATAACTCGATTTGAGTCATAAATATTTTAGTACATTTTGATACATTAATAAATTTTTTTATTATAATAATCTGACTGTACTCTTGTAATATTTGTATCCGTGTTAAGTGACCTGAAATAATAATAATAATCTTACGAACTGGAATTTTATGATTGGTAGGTTTAAAATAAGTAGGATATCTAACCGTAAATTTTACACATCTTTTTAAGTTATTATCCAAAATATTTGATATTTCACGCCATCATTAGCTTTCCAAGTAACATAATCCTCTAGTAGCCAAATTACATATTACTACATATATAATAATAACAACAATACAATTTGTTTGATATCTCTAATAGTTTACCAGTTCAAACTACATATGATCCTGTATTTAACAGCTAATTACTGGAAGATAGTTTTGGTTTTAATCAGATTGTTATCATGCCAAGGAGTTCTAGTTTCCAGAGATGAGGCTAGGTGAGATTGCTAGGATGGTTAGTATATTCAGTTGAGGTGTGTGTGACGAGGAAATATAGGTAGGCTAACGTTGAAGTTGAGGCCCTCAATGATGCCATGCTGGAAGATTTATTACTAAGTAGATTCACATATTCTTTAAAATTGAAAAATGACAATTGAATACAAAAATCGAACCTGAGACCTTGGGTTTGGTATACCAATGCTCCAACCATTGAGCTATCCAGGATTAGTGGTTAGAGCATTGGCGTACTAAGCCAAAGGTCCCGGGTTCGATTCCCGTGTCCAGGTGTCATTTTTCAATTTTCAGAATATGATATCTAGATGGAGTAATCCTCACTAAAAGCATAAATAATAGCTTTGGCTATTTGCTTCTTAAATATGCAATCCCTTACAATTATAATAATTGTACAAATGACAGCAATAAGCCAACTACCGAGTCGAGGATGGCTGCGTTATCTGATAGCTCGTGATATTAATAAAATCACACATTTGTAGCCGACGATTTCCGCACGTCCATAATAGGCTCTGCCTTCAAATATGATTGAAGAATGACCCTGGGCACGGGACGATTCCTGGCTAGCTCAGTAGTTAGAGCATTGGCGTACTAATCCAAAGGTCCCGGGTTCTATTCCCGTGTCCAGGTGTCATTTTTCAATTTTCAGAATATGTTATCTAGATGGAGTAATCCTCACTAAAAGCATAAATAATAATTTTGGCTATTTGATTCTAAATATTATAATCTTTTCCTTCAGAACTGAAACCCCATGTTCATATATTCCCAAATGTAAATGTAAAAAATACTGTCCCTAATATGGTTGCATTCATGCTATAAACAGAGTCAAGTTTTATAGCAGGTAAAACTGGTAGCTATGCAGTACCTACCTGAAACCATTGTATTACCCTACAGCTGCAGTCCGATGGCTGTGGGTCTGCTTCATCTTGCGGCGGCGTGTCGTTGATGACTCTGGATAATCGTCCACACTTGTTTTATGAATAAATTGGTCTTATATATCCCCATCTTCTTCCTCCAGGACTGGAGCCCAGTTACAACAGCCATGTCCGGTGTAGTGGCAATGCATAATTGAAAAATTAATGCAAATTTTACGGAACTGGAAAGTTTTACTTTCACATCCGCTTTTACAGTTGTAGATTATCATCTTCAGTAGCTTGCCAGGAGCAGGATCACGCAGTGATGGATTTGGCTTATATTCATTATTTTGCCAAATCCATCCTACATCTGTGGGATACAAATGCACTCCTTTCCAAAGATGTACTTGTTTATATAATTTATTTTAGTGCTGTCACATTGCTTCTGATGTTGTATGAAGTGATTCTAGTTGAAAGCTGCTGTCAACACGCGATTTAGATGCCTATCGGGTATAAAGTTGGTATATTTTCTTGTCCAGTCTGTATGAACACTTACCAGGATAAAAATATGAATTTAAATTCCAGCTGCCACAATATGGTCAGGAGTTGAAGATGAAGCATTAAACACCTGAATAAGTTCTTGAAGTTCTAGGTTGCTCTGCAGTTTCTTGAATGATCTGACCTTGCCTGTCTTGAATGGAAAGAACGTGGTGTCACAACCAGTCATGGAGTGTAGGAAGAGCGGCAATGCAGATAAATCACCCAGAGCCTCTTGCAAAGCCTTACTGCTGAAACTTTAAAGTTGTACAATGTGGAGTTCAGGTATTATTTAGCACTGCGTCTTACTACCCGTTCGGATTATAAACTCTAAATTTTTTATTTTTTCTAATTGTAAAATAGTCTTTTGTAGTAAACTTTTTGAATTATTCTGGTGGCAGAATATTTTCGAGAGAAATCATTAGCTGAAGTTAGATTTGGGCATATTTCACATCATTCAAATGACCAGAAGCATGAAAAAAGGTAGCATGCTCTGAATGCAAAATTAATGAATTTCCCAATCGCCTGTGCCTTCTTTTCTGATAAACATTTTTAGGATATCAACAAGTCTGTAATACTGAACCCACAACTTTGCAGTTCTGTTTGATTGACGGTATTCATAATGTTTTTTTATCTTCTAGAGACAATTCATCTCTAACGTGTTTACTATTTTGAATAACATCCACTATATGCTCTTCTTGCAACAGCTATGTGAAACTTTATTAAATTATACTTGATACTTTCAAACTCAGGAGTCTGCTCAAATAGTAGCACGGAGAGAGCCTGAAGCCGGTGCTACACATGCGGCATTCGAGGATGGCAAATATTTGCCTCTTCATAAATTACTTGCCAAACAGTTCGTCGAATCATGAGCACAACTCTACACACATGCATTTATTTGCTGAACCTCAAATTCAATATAGAATCAAGAAGTTGTGGTCGGAAACGGCGAACATTTGTGCCAAATATTGAGGATGTGATGGACAGCTATAGTTGCGACCCACAAATTGCTGCAGGATCATTTAAAAAAATGTGTTTTTCTCGAATGCTTATAAACATCATCTGTATTCGAGATACTTCTTCTACTTTCTCAAACTTTATTTAGACATGTTCTGAACGTTTCCATTAAAGAATCTTTTTTCTTATTAATATCGTTAATAATACGCTAAATTGTTGTTGAATACGCTTCCAGCAATAATAAATCTCATTCATATTTTTATGTAAATTATGGGCTGGATTCAATATAACAGGTTCATTTTCATAAAGGTCCAAATATTTCAGGAGCAAGTCTTTGGACCACTCCATTTCCACACTAAGAACAATACACTACTGACATACCTAGACACGAATATGTGGACGGGTCAGAAGTTAGAGATAAGGTGAATAGTTCATTCCCTTTGATGTGTAATAGATTACCGACAACTGACGGAAATCTTTGGGGTTTGGCAAGTGATGACAAATGTTCGTAGAATACCAAACATTCATCATAACTCACCCATCCACACTACGAGGTATTTGCCAAATGACAATCTTTCGTTACTCGAGTTTAGCCGAATGCTGCATGTGTGCTGGCTCGGTGTGTGAAAGTGTGCTTGGAGACCTCTGGCATAGTGGCGTCCATTCATAATGTACGTAATACTGTTTTAGGCATATACAGTATCCAATACATCCTCAAGTCCACTGCCAGCCATTATCATATCAATTGTCCCCATAAAAGACATAAGTAAGTGAAATCCACATAACCTCACAATGGTGTGTGCTAGCAGACTGTCATCATTAGCAGCAAATACTATATCTAAAGATTTTGCATAAAGAAGTAATTGATCAAAACTTTTTCTATTTAAAATTAAACGTTCTTTTACTAGGGATAGATGCTTTTGTCGTCATAGAAATGGAAACCGCGAAAATGGCAAATAGCTAAAATTTGACTGAAATTTTTCAATATGACGTTGGTTTCCCAAAATATATTTTCTGGGGCTTTTAGATATGAGTTTATGTGTACTTTCATAACGTAATTACCAAGTTTCATCTTGTTATTATGTTTATCCGTAAACTTATAATGCTTGTATTTCTTCTCACATTGATTCCACAACCAAAAATAAAATTTTATCTCGAAAATGTTAGCTCCCACAAAAAAAAAGAGCAAAACATCTTTTTTGTGTAAAATTTAACTATCAAAATGTTCAGAGGTATTTTGGTCGCTAGAGCAACAGTAACGGTGAAATTGGTAAGAAATCACATTTTTGTTGCCGTTTTCCAAGATGACGGTGGTTCCGCAAGAGTGATTTTTTGGGACTTTATGACCTGAAATTGTAGGGGCCCCATTGACATACCCTCTAATTTTCAGCTTGTTATTTTGAGGGTCCGGGTTTTGGCATAGGTGATATTGAGGTGGACTAGATAGGGAAAGGTGGCGTGATTTTGTAAGTGTGGCAATGAACTCAAATTCATTTTCAAAGACATGAATTAAAAAGTATATATATTGGCGTATAGCTCAAAAACTATTGGTTTTGTAAAAAATATCTCAAATAAATTATGTGTATATTTAAAAGTAGGCCTACTGCAACGTTACTACGATAGGTTATTTCGTATCTCAAATAGTTGCGAAAAATTATCAAAATTATAAAGTTTCCCTCATGTAAAGTACCCTCAATGTAATTTTCAGGAAAATATGAGAATTTACATCTTGTTTTAATGAAAAACGGTATCTGGATAAAAATTTAAACCAAAATGATTACATCGAATTTCTTTAAAATCTCTTATTTCTCTTTCATCCCTTATGTATACTACCCTTAAATTTAGGGTTATTGCGAAAACAACATTTTTGGTTTCATGGGGTCATGAGAGGTCAAAATTAATACAAATATCTAGTTCGATTCTTTGACGATCACAATACTTTCTCCCTGAGGTTTCAAGAGAAAGTAAAAAAAAAAAAATCTGGGATTTGACATAAAAATAGGATTTATTGATCGATAGTTTTTACACTTGATTGATTAGAATTTAGCCATAAATAATATTTATTAAATTCATGTAGTAATAAATCACTTATTCAAATATTTTGTATTTTATCTATTATAATTATATAGCACAAAGATTAGTATAACGTGTAATTAAGTATGCACTGAACATTTTTAGTTTATTTTAAAATAATAAATAAATTTCAAAGTTATCGTGAACTAGCCAACACTATACAGTGTTTCCGCATCACTGTCAAATAAAAATATCAATCTTTTTTTTTATGGATTAATAAAATCACTGTCAAATAAAACATGAAATATATTTGGGGAAAATGAATAGTCCACGGATAAAGAAAAAAAACAAATAATACGGAATCCTAGTGTAAATAATTTTCAATATGGGTCTGCCCTCTTTTTTTAACTCTCACAGAACATTTAACTTTGGTTTAATATAATCTGTCCATTTTCTGACTGCGATAAAAAAATAAGAATACAGTAATTGTAAAGGGACAGTTAAAATTGAATGAAAAATATATTTCGTTTAATATTTATTATACAGTACTTTATTTTGGAAATGGAACTTCGAATACAAAGCAAGAATAACAAGTGAAAATAGAACGTCAAATGGATTATATTATAAATTCAATTAAAGTTTTATAGTAGATATTTACCGATTTGTTTATTTTAAAACGTACTTGTTAACACCTAGAACCTGGCCGGATAATAAGGAAGGCTGGATAGTCAAAGGCCGAATAATCGCTACTCTGACGTATATAAATGAGTTCCTAAACATATACTATACGAGGAAGCAAGAAATTATATATATTTTATTAAAAATGATCCTATGCTTCTCTAAGTTTTAAATTGCTTGAAGAGGATTAAATTATTATTTGATTTGGTAGTGACAACATAAAAATATGTTTAAAGTAAACTGGATTATTTGCATAAGCTTGTATGATTCGTCTTTTAAATTTACATGATTTGTGTTAGTAAATGCTTGATTAAGACATCCATTACTAAAAGGTCTTAATTACAATAATATCTTTGCTCGATTGCTATAACATTTTGAAATATACAATTGTATTCTATTGTGGGTTTTACCTTGGATAACACGATATATTACTCAGTAATCTTCATATTCATGAGACTTGCACAACTTTAAATAATGTAGTCCGGTCTCGAACATGGTCCTCAACGTCCCACGCCCAGCATCCCTCAGCAAACATTCCCATTGGAGCGATGAGGTGGCCTCCCCCCCTCCCTCTTTGCCGCCCTGAGCTCCCCCCAATAGTAAAACCCACATCGATTTCCCCCGTCATGCCCCGACGTGCCAAGTGCGTCTTGTGATGGCCAACGGACAAATTGATGGCACTTAATTAGGGCCACGAGTCTACTTGTAATCACGGGTAGTTTGTCCCCCGAGGGAGAATTCAGGAAGACAGCACCGCCACAAGTTCTCGTCAGAGTTGTCATTTCAGAACTACGTCACCACAGTAAATACGTATACAATTTAAACAAATACAATCGAGGGCTGGGACCACGATCAACTTAACCTACACGTAATGTAATATTCACTTAATATTCACCGGTGGTTGGACAGTTTTAGGGCGTCACTCTCGTGTTATACTGAGGGTGTTTTTTCCTTAATGGTTTGCCACTTTCCTTCCACACATATGCGGGCAAATCACCTCTAAAATGCTTCCTTCCTCATCCCTACCACATTAGAGTAATAACAAATAATGCGTATAGACTGAACACATAGGCCTACCAGTGGTGATAAAAAAAATAGCTCTTAACCCTTTCCAACGCGCTGTAGACATTTGGTTACGTTGTTTTAGTTATGTTTGATTTTTATAATATATTTTATATTTAAAAATACTAATGCCCGGTGTAGCCAAACGAATACCAATTAAGAATAACTTTCAAATTATATTTTAAAAACTTAATTTTGGTAAGTTATACATAGATTTAGAAAAAAAAAATTAAAACATTTTTAATACAACTAACCTGAGTTAATTTGGAAAGAGTTGACGTTCACGGAACCCAAATAAACACCGTGTGGGGTCACGATTCACGTAACAAAACGTAATAACTCGAGGGAAACATAGAAAATAATGTTGACTCTTTGAAAACCAAATGTTTACTAAAATGAAACCCAAACATTTGGGGCTGCCACAAGCAAACAATTGAATTACTAGATAGCCATGTTGACGTTACTCTCAATATGATTGGCTAGCAAGAACACGTAACGGGAAAGTTCTTCCCTTGACAAAACTTACACTACCCACTTCGGTGGCTGCCTGGTCTAACGTGCTACTCTTGCAGTAGACTAAACTGCCGATGACGGGGCGATCGAGGTTCAAATTTTGGTTGGGTTTACTGAGGGTGGTTTGTCCAAAAATTGTTTTCCACTCTCCCCCCATGCAAATGCGGGAACACTCCCCCCTCTTTCCAATCCCTAAAATAATTATCGTAATTAGTACATAAGCGTATAACCCGAACGGCCAGTAAGACGTGGTGCTAGGAAAAAAGAAGCACTTAAGTTAAGTTCACGTTACAATATCAACATTAATTTGATCGTTGTCCCATTATTAGATTAGCTGTGTAGAGATGTGTACAATACAATCCCTCAACTTTTACCATGTATTTTCAGCTTTGTATGGATTCAACAAACATGTGTGTGTGTGTTGAAATTAAATCATAACTTTATTATTAGCACCGCGTCTTACTACCCATTCGGGTTATACGCAAAATCATAACTTTAAAACCTGATATATTACTTTATCAACGATGAGAGCCGAGGTTGACAGATTCAACAATGTGTGGAGATGAAAACCGACAGACCTCGTCAAGTATTTTGAAAAGCTTTGTTCCAACACCTCAACACCCTCCAGAAATTCTATTTCATATATTAACCTAACGTTACTTTAGTTTACATTTTGGAAGTTTTCAATAGTTTGGTTAATATTTTAGGTTTTTACTATAATTTGAGGGTCCACAAGGATTTATTGCTATACATTTAATAATTTTATATTCCTCTTATCTGTGTCTGAATTCCACGTATGACGCACAAAAACAGCAACAGTAGTTATGTGGTGTAGGACATCGGCCTTCAATGTGCACATTAGGTTATTTTATTGGTTCAAAATACCTTTTATATTCTTTCGACACCTCGGAGAGAAAGTATTGTGATCGTTAAAAAAAAATCAAACTCGAGATTTTGATAAATATCGTCGTTTCATGACCCCATGAGCTTGGTGTCTGGGGTTTTCATAGCTCCATCTTACCCCGAGGGATTTTTGGAATACAATATCTAAACAAAAATTTAAGGGTAGTGTACTGACTGGCAAAAAGAGAATTTTTTTTAAATCGAAATTCGTTTATATAATTTTGATTAAATTTTAATCTAGACAATCTTTATTATTACAAACAAGAGGCCAGTTCTCATGTTCTCATGATGACTTGGAGGGTACTTAGCGTTAGGAAAATTTTCCAATGTTCATCATTTCTCTGCAACTACTTGAGATATGAAGTAACTTAACATTGTAGAGTTATAATACTATTAAATATATAAATCTTTTGTTTGAAATATGTTTTTATAAAATCTGTAATTTCTGAGCTATAAGCATATATATATATATATACTTTTTAATTCAGGTGTTTGTAAATAAATCTTATTCTTATGCTCTTTGTGGGACAAAGATGTTTTTCTTGTATCGATTTTTCTGTAACAGTGTTCCTAGTTAATAATGCCATAGAATAAAAAGTAACGGTGTGTATTATTTCATTTATAATCTTTGGTATAGGGTCTCTACATCAATGAATATACTTATTAATATTCACCATAAAAAACCCAACTAAACCACTATATCAAATTTCATGTCAGTATCAAATAGTGAATGAGTGTTATACTTACCAACTCCACTATTACGCCCAGTTTACGTTAGATTTGGAGTTGTGAAATTGGGAATTATTTTCATATCATTCCCAAGCTATGTTAGTTTAGGTTGGTGCTTTGTTTGGCGCCCCCCTCGATCTGACGCCCCGGGGGCAGCCGCCCGGTCCTGCCCTGTTGAATGGAGTGCATGGTAAATTACAACTTATATCGATGTTTCCCGTTTAGTCACATTTATATATTTGTTGTTAATTGTAGCTTAATTAATGCTACTATAAGCTAATGTTAAAACTTAATAGGAAACAAATTATATTTTGTCTAAAAATATCTAGTCTAGTATATTTATGTATCTATTGTTTAAACTTAATGAATGGTCAGGGTGAAGATTGTTATTTCGATTTATATATTTTCACCCACTACTAAAATGATTTTATATATATATATATATTTATTTATATATCTAGATAGCTTTAATAATGTTTACTAAGAGGAACTACATCCAATTTTTAAGAAGTTTTTTTTTAAATTTAAAGATCACACATTAGTAATTTAATTTCTAGATCATACTCCAAACACTTTGATCGAAACGCTAGTTTTCACGTTCCTAAATCCTAATCAGACGTATTAACGATGAATTCAATCAGTAGTGAGATTCTGTCTCCCTAGTTAAGACAAGCAACAAGATATGTAGTTAGTTTGTAAGTCGTCTGATTATATGATAGACAGATTCAATAAATATACCTTAAGTACTTCTAGTGAAAATGAATTTTTTTTATCAAAAATTATTGAAAGATAATTTAAATTATCACGTGCTCATAAGTTTTTGTAAATATAAATATTAAAAAATTCTTTATAGTTTACCGAACTTTAATTTAGTTTAATTCAAGTCTTTTTAAGTTTCTGTAAAAAAAGATAATTAATTAGACTTTGGGAAGTTTTTGAGGTCATCCATCAATAAATGTCGTGTTACTTTAAAGGTGTATTTAATATTTAAAAGACTTCAAAAACACTTTGAGTTTGACTTTATTAGGGAAAGTTAAAATTTATTTTATATCTGACAACAATATAAAGTGCCCACCCTTCCCACCCAACGCTTTGTCCCATTTTCACACACATTTTCAATTTTTCATGCCAGTTATAATTACTAAACTTTATATAAGGCATACTAAAGAATACTAAGACAGACACAATGTCATTGGATTTGACCGTTAGTGAACTCTATGTATAAGACAATGCCCTACATATTTCTATGTTTATATTAAATTTTGTATCAAAAAACAATCTAATATTTAAATTTGCAATTGTATAAACTTTGTTGACGTTATAAGGGAAATAATATGATTCCTAATTCAAACTGCACACAGCTTGTGTTTATTATTTACGTTTATTTTCAATTATATATAATTTGTTTGTATAACATTTGAAACATGTTATTACATTGGAAGGATATAAAGATGGCTTAGTACTAATGTATGTGCTTTAATTTTAAGATAGGACGGCGTGTAATTAATAATTCAATAAATCTGTGAAATATTATCAATGTTGACTGTTGTAATGGATAAGGGAAGTCAAGATTCAGTTTCTACTTTGTGATTCTTCTTCTCTTGTGGATCTGTCCTGAGACAGTATCAACTGGATGTCTTCCATTTTCCTCGATCCTCAGCGTTTTCTTGGATATAATTTTGTAGCTTTTTTCTTTATTGATATCTTTTATCATTCCAAACCTTCTTCTTCCTATTTTCCCCATTATCTTCCCCTTTACATGATCATCTTCATTATTGTGACTAGGGATGGTTTATTTCATTAATGTTTATCCATCTTAATCCATTTGAATACTAGTGAACTTTCTAGATACCCGCACTTATCCTCCCTCCCATCTTCTTATGTTAGGACTGACTGATATTCTGAACATATACTAGGTCAACCAAGACAAAAAACTTTATATCTACAGTCGATTCACGTCTAGGACATTATTATTACTCTAGTAAGATCAACTCGTAAATCCCTCTATCTTTTCTGAAAAAAAAAAAAAACTTGTTTGTTCAATGCAGGATTCTGCAAGATTTCAGAGACCAAATAAACTTAATCAAGGGCATCACAAGGGCCAAGCGAGGCTTGGACATTATTTTATAGGGCCTACTTACTACCACTCAGTTATTATAAATCTTCACTTACATTGTTTACGTGAATATTTCTCAGCGGTATTTATTTATTTATATTAAATATAATAAACCAAAAGTTTCCCAAGATTTGATCTGCATAATAATTGACACATTGATCAATTTGATCCCTCCGGTGGTTAAACAATCTCGCAGTTGAGTTGGGGGCTGGATTTATTGAAGCATTGTAATTTTTACTTTTACGTGTCAAGAGAAAGTATAGTAATAGTAAAAAATTTCTACCTCAAAATTATGATTAGTAAGCTTTACACTTTATGTGTCCCTAAATCCAAAATGATCGATTTTACAATTACGTCAGTCTCCATGTTTTTCTGTTTGTCTCTGGTTTTGTTAAAATGTTTGATGGATTTTGTTGAAACTTGATATTTAGTTATGTGATTATACCTTGGGACTTTATTTTTATTTTTACCTTAACCCTCAATTTAAAGGTAATTGCCAAATGAGTTTTTTGTTTTGAATTTCAATTTTTTTGAAAATGGCAATAACAATAATATAATAAGTATAGTGTTTGACCTCCCGATTAGCCCTGTATACTTGGTTATGGGGTAGAGATTCATTTAAGGGAGGATTGATTTTTGAAAATTTGAATTATTTCAACAATTGCACCAACAATTTTGTTTAAGATCAAAAAATAAGAAGTGTTTGACATGGCAAATAATACCGTATACTTGTTGTGTTTGTTTAGAAAATAAAATATGTTTAAGGTGGGGTGCTAGTGACCGCGAGTTTAGTGCATTAATTTTGCAGTTTTTATAGCATAAACATTTTTTGGCCAAAATAAATGAAATATTTCTTCTATAGACTCATAGTGCTTAGTTTTCTGTACATGCTAATCTCAACAGTTCTTGAATATCTGTCATGAGCACAGTGGCATTTGGTGACAAACTTTTTAAATGAAGAGGAAAAGTTGTCATTAAATTTCAGAACACCCTTGGCAGATATTCAAGAACTGTTGAGATTAGCATGTGCAGAAAACTAAACTCTATGTTTCTATAGAAGAAAAATTTGATTTATTTTGGCCAACAAATGTTTATGTTATAAGAACTTCAAAAATACTTCCCTAAGCTCACGCTCACTAGCACCCCATTTTAAGGCTAGTTTATTGATGATAGATTTCTTCTTCACTTCCTATGAGAGATTTTTATGAATCTCTAGCATCACTATCACCATATTCGTGACTTCCCCGATTCCTTTCAACACGAGATGGCCATCTTTATAAATATTTAAGTAGTAAGGTGGAAAAACTATCTCTTCGAGTATGTCTCTGTGTGTGGTAGGTCCGAGCGTCATATCGTGTCGCCGCGGCTTTACGCACCACTCTCTTGGACTGGATTGGCTGATGGGCTTAACGAGCTTTCAGTTCCTGTAGGGTGTACCGTGCTTGTTGTTTTTTGGTACTAAATAGCTTCCCACTCACACTTAAAACAAATAATATTATATTTATTCTCAAGTTCAACTTTAACCATATTAATCCCTATTTTATTAGCTTAGTGTTATTAATAAAATGAATATAGCCTGAACAGATACTAATACATGATGAAAATATCAAAATAAAAACAAAACTACTTTCATATATTCCTACACCTGCTTCGGTGGCCACATGGTATAAGACACTGTTCTCGCAATAGACTAGACTACCGATGATGGGGTGACCATGATTCGACCCTGATTAGGTGTACTGAGGCTATATTTTCTTTAAATTCAACTTTACTCATCCTTATACCATTAGCGTAATTAGTACATAAGCGTACAGCCCGAATGAATTGTAAGAAGTATTGTTATTTTTTTTAATATATACTATAACATAACATACCCTACCCCTGGTTATTTAATATTTTTCAGTGTAAATATTATTCAAATATGATAAAACGGAGCTTGGAAAGTTATACAAGTATGCCGTATTTCCATAACGTTTATTTTATCAAAACAAACACAGCACCAGAACGTTCTACGAATTTAATAGGACATGGAAATGTATAAATAAACAATGGAAGGTAATATATTGGACGCCAGTGTGTGTTAATTAATCATTTCAATTTTCGTCTAAATTGACAATATTATTTACACACAGTGTATAACATTAGAAGGCCATTCATTATCTTTGTTATGTTCAAGCTGATGCCCCTAGTGGCAATCAGGAGAGCTAGACCAAACAAGAGAAAGGAGATTGTGTTGACATTTAAACGCCACGAGCTTCAAATTTCGTGAACTGTCAATTTAAAAAGCCAATTAATATCTTATATAGATTCTATCATATTTTCAGATTGTTTTTGCTTTTCCATTATTATTTCTTACACTTCCGTTTTAATATCATTACTTTAAATCAACATTTTCTGGAATTATATTTATTTATTTTTTTGTAAGAGTTCACCCCCTCTACTTTAGAATGGAACTTTTTGAAATTGTCTCCAGAGAAAGTGAGCAATTCGAATTTTGATCGAGGTTCTCTCTATCTTGGCTTCGCTTTAAGGATGTCATAAATCCATGTTTGTAAATCTTACAACAAGAGTAAATATTATCAAAATGATGTTAAAGTTGAAATGTATTGTGTAAACAGCTATCCCTGGATCCCAACTAAGACTGGGAATATTTGTGAGGAAAGCTATCAAATACTAACTGTATTATGAAGAATTTCAGTTTTCACTCATTTTCTACAAGATTTTTTTCAACAGAAAACCAATTCAATGGGTGAGATGTGCCTATTTTTATCTGAGCGGTATCCCTCCCCATTTCAAGCCATCCAAGAACTTCTTTTACTCTAAATTATTCTACGAAAAATGAACTGCCAGCAACAAAGATACTTTCCACATTATGAGATTAACAAATTTATATTTTTAGCTATTTCACCTTTGTCAACTTTCATTGTCATGATTTCAGTCATTTTTAAACTGATAATAATTTATGCTTAATGTCTCAAGAATACATTATATTTATTTGATCTAAATATTTTAATTCAAATAATTAGGAAATAATACATTTTGGTTTGGTTAGAAACTTTTTTGATTTGCATTTAATTTTTTTAATGAGTTTCTCTTAACATTGATAAGTGAACATTGTCCAAGATTTAAAACTTAATAAAAAAATTCTAGATATATTTATATTTTTACATTTAAATTATATTTATGTTAGCTTAGAACTGTAGTTATTGTAGCTCCACAAGCAGGTGATGTTGTTTTACCTAAAATTAAATGAAGGAACTAACAAATGATAACTGATATACAATATTCTTTTCATTATTTAGTTTTAATCCTCATACATGTATCGCATTAATATTGAAGTGTTTATTTATGACTGTGTTTCCTCTAAGTATTGTTGCTGTTGAACTACCAATGTAAGTCAAGTTTCTATATCAACTAGGTAAGAGCAGTGAGGTTGTTTTTAACATAAAAACACCCAGTAGTACAGAAATTTTAAGAATTTCATGCATCTGAGCAATAAGTTGGTTTATATTCCCCCTCCCTTTTTCATAAGTCTGTATAATATTACTTTATATTTATTTATAAAATGTGATAGCTTATAGGATTGTATTTTAGTACTGTGTGTAAACTATATTTTTATCGCAGTATGATTTAGATAAGCTACTACAACCATTGTGGATGAGTGAAGAGGTGTGCCATCCCCTTGTTTCATAAGATTCATATCGTCCGTCTAATTTCTTACCGCCAAAAACCCAAAAAGAAATGTCTTGAACTCACTTACTACTTTACAACAGTTTTTTATATTTATATGTTTCTTTATATTTTGATTTTTCTAAAAAAATATTCAAAATTGTATTTGAAAAAGATAAATACTATATGTCTCTGCTATTCATACATTTCCCGTTAATCGACGATATTCATGGAAGTAATTATTTTCATAATTTGGTATTTAAATGATGTAAAAATGATAAAAATAAAATATAGTTAAAAACACATTGATGCGAAAGTTTTGATGTCCAAAAGCGACAGCAGTGTAACACATGCTCTTGTAAATCATATGGTTTGGCGAATGGATAATGAGAGTATATCTGGTTGATCATAGTTGTCATTTACCACCACTACTACGATGGACGATGAGAGTATATCTGGTTGAGCATAGTTGTCATTTACTACCACTACTATGAGGGATGATGAGAGTATATTTGGTTGATCATAGTTGTCATTTACCACCACCACTACTACGATGGACGATGAGAGTATATCTGGTTGAGCATAGTTGTCATTTACCACCACTACTATGAGGGATGATGAGAGTATATCTGGTTGAGCATAGTTGTAATTTACCACCACTACTACGATGGACGATGAGAGTATATCTGGTTGAGCATAGTTGTCATTTACCACCACTACTATGAGGGATGATGAGAGTATATCTGGTTGAGCATAGTTGTAATTTACCACCACTACTACGATGGACGATGAGAGTATATCTGGTTGATCATAGTTGTCATTTACCACCACTACTATGAGGGATGATGAGAGTATATCTGGTTGAGCATAGTTGTCATTTACCACCACTACTACGATGGACGATGAGAGTATATCTGGTTGATCATAGTTGGCAGTTGACACCACTACTACGATGGATGATTGACTGTACACATAATTGACATGTATATATATATATATATATATTTCCTTCCTAAATAACCACAATTATTTACTAAAGGGATGTGTGTGACTGTTGGGCTCTGCACAACTTCTCGAACCATTGAATCCGATTTGACACCGCCACCTTCATTTCCTGTTCCAAATTGATTTGTGCGGGGTACTTCGTTTTTTTTATAACAGCAACCATCTAAGACCCATTTATTTCGCAGTGTCCTAGGGCACCGTGGCGCATAGTTTGGAAACCGTTGATATAAGGCGTCAATCTATCAATATAATGAATTGTCAATAATGGGGAAATCAGGTGTATTGAGTTGGTTTTCCCCTAAAGGGTTTTCTACTCCCTCTCCACGTAATTAAGGAATGATACTTCTTAATTTAAACGTAATCTATTAATACATTAGGGTAGTTCGCACATATACTTTCAAACTGAACGGACTGTGAGTCGCTGGGAAAAAAATTAATTAAAACTGTATAGTTAGTGTTGAACGAAAAACTTTTTTTTTTCAAACTAATCATCACCAACTGTTTCCAGCCTGTAGCTGGATCAGTTTTGTAAAATTCCTCCATTTTCCTTTATCCTTCCACCATTCTTCCTTCTTTAGTTGCTTTTATTCTTCTCCTCTCCCTTGCACACTTTCTGTTATATGCTCCTCCCGTCTATTTCTTGGCCTCCCTTGCGTTCTTTTTCCTACATACTTCATTTATATCACTTTCTTTCGCATCTTTTCCTCTTCAATCCTAATTTAAAACTATTATTTTATAAATATCTAATAATCTCAATCTGTCGAAGTGGTATCAAACAATAACAGACTTCAACAGTAATAGAAGTAGTTTTTATTAGCACCGCATCATAATATCCGATAGGATTATACGCATACGCACTGATATACACTAATGTATTAGAAATGAGTAAGGATTAATTTATAGGAAGGGTGCACGCATTTGGTGGAGGTAGAGTGGAAAATGATTTAGGAAACCACTCTTTCTACACACCACAAGAATTTAAACTCCAATTTCCTCGTGATAGGTGGTCTAGTCTATTGTGAGACTGACTAATTAGAGCAGGGGTCTTCAACCTGCAGCTTATGAAAATTATAAAATTATTTCAATAGAAAAAATGACAAATACAGATATAAAGATATATATATATTTTATATAATCATCAAATAAAATAAATATGTGTTCGATCTACGTATTTTACAATTTTTCATAAACTATTTTTACTTTTTAAGTGAAGAAATTTATTGTCAGCAAATGACAACTGTGGTAGACAAGACAATTTGCGCAACCTCAGGCTCTGAAACAACAACAAGAAAACATACTTTACAAGAAATACAAAATTTCACCTATCAGAGACAGGCCTAATTCCTAGTGTGAGTATAAGTGTATAAGAGTGAACTAATATGTAATCAATCCTAATATTGTCGGTACAGTGTTGCGGCCCGGAAGCAACAAGAGACAGAAACTTTGGCCTTTGTCTATAAAAAGGTTGAAGACCCCTGCCTTGGACCATGCGGCCACCGAAGCGGGTAGTAGTAATTATATCCGTTGTTCGTATTTTCCCGAACTCCCGCCTTCTCGTGTTATTGCTGGTGCCAAGAGGCAAACGCTTACATCCACGCGTTGTATAAAAACCGTTCATCTGCCCCGTCTGGATCCCATTTCACGGGCAACGGGTCTAATGGCATGGCTTCCTGCCCGGTCCACGGTCCATTACCCTCGCCATTGTCTCCGACTAGATTCAGTTAGCTCAAGTGCGCTCGCAGGCTGTCTGGATCGTCAAGATGGCTGGGAATTGTCCCGCGGTGGGGTGACGTGTTCACATCGTCACGGTGAAGATCAGAGTGGGAAGAGGGGAGAGGAGGGAGGACAAGGAATGGGCGGAAACACGTTGAAAGGGAGGATTCTTCAAGAGTAAGGAGAGCTTACAAATGGGAGATACCGAAGAAAAAGAAAACCCAAAAATTGTTTTTGAAGACTAAACCTAGGGCGGAAAATATCCTCCTCTTGAGCTGGTGATAAAGCGAAGATAAAAAACATAAAGCAAATGTAATGTGTTAATATCGAGAGGTACGTCAAACGGAAGAGTAATTGAGAAGTAAAACAAACGTGACTTTCTTTAGAACAAAGCTTCCTAAGCGAGACATAAAAGGATCGTTTTTATAAAACAATTTTGATTTAATTTGTTTTATCTGTATTTAGCACCCCATCTTACTATCCGTTTGTGCTATACGCTTATCTACGGACTACGCTAACGTTTTTAAAGATTAGGAAAGTTATATTTAGAGGAAGTGTACCCGAATTTTCGTGGAGGGATAGTGGAAAACCATGTTGGAAAAACCACCCCATTACACCTGACCCAGATTCGAACCTTGATCTCCCAGTCATCGGCAGTTCAATCTACTGCGAGATTAGCGCATTAGACTATGAGGCCATTGAAGCGAGTCACGTTTGTTTTAGTTTTGGTTTTAGAACCATGTCCTACTACCTGTTCAAGTTATATGCTTATGTCCTAATTACGATAATGTTTTAGGGAAAAGGGAGGTTGAATATAGAGAAATAATACCCGCATTTTCTTGGATCGAGAGTGAAAAACCATTTAATAAAAAGCAATCCTAGTATACCCGACTAGTATCAGAGTTTATTGTGAGACTGACTCCGTAAAGAGCACGGGGTCCATGAAGTGAGCTTAAATATAATTTTACTAAAGGTTTATCTGAGAACACTTATTAAGAGTAGGCCTAACGTTACTAAACTGGTAAATACAATGTATTTAAAGCAATAATAAATACAAATGCAGCTTATAAATGCTAGGAAATATACCATTTAGGTTTATATAATATTATAATTATTAGTTTGCCTATAACAATAGGCTTAATTTCTTTGAGGAACAATATTTTCCTTACAATTTGTCGAGAATATTACTTGAAGACCATATTTATCAAACATTTATACTTATTGTATGTATTTTTTTCTAATTTTATTTTATAGAAAGTATATTTTTAACAGGCTGTAGAACTCTGCTCCTTCAATACAAAACATTTTCCCAAATTTATTTAAATAATAAAAATAATAATAATAATAAATAATTAATGCTGTCAAACCATTTGGAACCCATATTAATATTCTACATTCACCACCCAAGTTTACTTGGATGACAGATCAAAATTTACTATAAATAGTCTCTATGTAGCTGCAATGAAAACATAATGTTATTGTATGAATGTTATAGTTAACCACAGTAATTTAGGTCAATATTTTTAATTATATATTTATTTGTGGTTGGGCACAAAGCTTATTTATCGTTATTCCACTTAAAAAATTATTACTAACAGCAATTTCACAAAAGGTCTAACGAATATAGCTTCAAAATGGCAACGACGAATTTAAATCATGTGATTTATCATGACGCAAACAAGCTCTTTACAATGGTTTACCCATGCAGTGATAAAAATATTTTATTCCGTTAAATATTTTGAAATACGACAAAATAACCATAAAATAATAAATATATATATTTAAAAAATGACAAGTATTTTCTTTTTTCCAAGTAAATACGATGCCTGTAGGCCTATTAAGGTACTATTGTATGCACTATATACACATGTTAGATAAGAATCCAAATCTAAAAATAAGTAATTCTAACTATGTTTAAATTATGGTTTCGAATTGGATAAAAAGAGATTATTAAAAGTAAATTAAAACATTTTGAGAAAACTTAAGTTTATGTTATTTTAAATGTAAAATATAACATGTAATTAAAAAGCTTACCATCTATATAAAAACAGTAACCGTTTACAAGTGTTGGCAACCCAAAACCTAAACATATGAAATTTCAACTGTCATTCAGATATAAAGCTAGGATGAACAGACTCTAGACGTATTTGTTCAAAAATTGTCAATTACTACCCCTTTCAAAATCTTTATCCACACAAACCCCTAGACATTGAAAATATTCCGCCTCACCGACCCTTTTCCATCCCCGGGGTAACTTTGCAATGTTAGGGGCAGTACTGACAGGAGGAAATGGACGATAGAAAAAGAGTCAAAATCAAATGAAAGAATCCGATAACTAGAGAGAACTACTTGGTCAAGGCTCATGTTATGATTCAATCATATTTACTTACGCGATCCCAAAATCTTCAATTTCAAATCTAATCCAGATTTTTGTTCATTAATCCGTATCAGATTGAACATATTTTGAAACAAATCCTTATCGAATAACTAATTAAATGTTATTAAGTTCAAATCTAATATTAGGCTAAATAATGCATATTATTTGATATTGGGTCCAACAAAAAATTAATTAAAATCCTAGTTAATTCTACGAAATTCACAAGTTTGTATGTTTAAGTAAAATAATGGATGAGTTCCAATTCTATTCAAAATATTGAGTTTTAGATCTGCTTTTGAACTCAATTCCATTGATTTAGAAACTGGGGCATATTTGGATTTTAAACTTGAAATCTAATTAGATTCCTTAAAATACT
Organism: Timema genevievae; assembly: GCA_902155825.1. NCBI lineage: Eukaryota > Metazoa > Arthropoda > Insecta > Phasmatodea > Timematidae > Timema > Timema genevievae. The sequence goes on along the minus strand of CABFWO010000693.1, from coordinate 186,760 downwards.
TCGTCTTTGGCCTTAACAACTTGAAAGTGTATTGATAAACTTAAAAAAGTATGCCACCCATCTTGAGCTAGTCCTACCCACCCCACCTCATTAAACGTTATCCTTATGTAACGTTAACTTACAGTTAGTTACAATTGGATCCATCCCGTTATAATGTTGATACGTAACTATCAAGAATTCATACCACCGCTCAATAATTCCGACCCAAATAGAATCCCTACAATGGTACTATTCTCGGTTGTAGTCCCTGTAGGCTAATACGGAAAGATAATACGACACAGTATATTTCATACAGTACAATCTTCTGTAATATTACACTCATAATTGTTCAGGAACTTACCTTTGAAATCTTCTATCACTAGCCGCCACCAAAGCTGACCTACTCCGTGCAGCCATGTGGAGAATGGGCCGAGCTAACGCAAGTCTACTGTCAACACGTGATTGCTCTCAGTCTGGTCAGATAGAAACTGAGGCGTAACGACATGGAGTCCGATAGAAGACAACAATCCACCCGCCCCCTGATGGCTGTTTGAAGAACTACCCCAAACATCGAATGATCGTCGACTTGTTCTAATATTCTGATGGAACAACCCTACAAAGTGCCTACGTGACCGAAGACAGCTAGCAACTACGTGCTAGAATTACCTCCCCTCCTTTCCGTGTAACGAAACTCACTATATAACAGGCTGTATGTGTCTGCAAAGATGACTATCTATCAATCCGCGAACGAGGGCGGATGACTATCTATCAATCCGCGAACGAGGACGGATCATTGTCATGGACAATGATCGGATACACATTCATATATACTAATTGGAAAGTAACTATGGCGTCTACTTTTCATAGACTCTATTTATTTTCGGCTTATAAATTTGTTGTATTAGAATCATTATTTTGTTTTTCGTGTAATATTTAACTTTTCTCTTTATCTCAGTCGCTTAAATTTAACTATTATATCGCCACTTAGGCGCGGTAGCATGTTGGTTAGTTTAGTTTGATTTCCATCATTGGTAATTTTGTATTGAGTGAATTTAAATGTAAAATGTTAAAATGTGTGGACTTTTGTATTTTGCTATTTCACGCGACTGTAGAAATAAAATCATGCTTGTTATTTTTTTTATATAATTTAATTTTGTTCTAAATTTCAATCTTTAGTTTTTTATAAGAGATAGTTAGTCCCGGGAGATTTTGACTTGAGTCTGGAAGTCAAACTCTCGCGTTATGTTTTGTAAATTTCGTATTGTAACTTGTAATTGTTTGAGGAGCCCATCAGGCAAGAATATTTAATGTTTGTTTCATTTTGTGGATATCTTACTTCACTTCACTTTTGGTAGTTTAACTTCTCTATTGATGTTAAAATCTACGTAATTTTGTGTCTCTTAAAGACGACCTGTAATAAATGTAAACATGGGATGTTTACATTCTGCGCTTCACGTTATTATTTTCAGCATTATTCAGAATGATATAATGAGACCACTGTACTTTGCTTTATCTACGTTTATACTGAATAAACCATATTATTGTAATATTTTTAATTCTGCTTATATTTTCCCTTATGTAGATTCACCTTCTCCCTTTTATTTAATTGTGGTCGTTAAGTAGAAGGCAATGGAGACGGTGTAACACTTATGTTGAGATGGATATATCCATTCCACATGATAACACTCTATCCTTACCTAGCTATATCCAGTCCACATGATAACACTCTATCCTTACCTAGCTATATCCAGTCCACATGATTACACTCTAACCTTACCTACATGATTACACTCTAACCTTACCTAGTTAGTTATATCCAATCCATCTCATTACACTCTAAGTAAAATTAGATTATTATCCTTTACCTTTTTAATCTTTTAATTAATTTACACACGTTGAAGGAAAACAAAATCAAGGACACATTATTCTGAGGAAGCTCGGTAAATGTATATAAAAAACATCTATTGTAAAAATTAAAGTTTTATAGCACATTTTTAAAATTAAAAAAAATCGTGGTAGTGAATGAAATTGAGCACCAGGGGCTCTCAATATCGTCTACTTACAATGATATCATCAAATTTGTACAAAAACCTACTATATTTTATTAAAAACCTTAAACACTACAATACAAAACATTATTAAAAGATTCATGGAAGACAGAAACATAAACCTTCAGCCATTCAAACAGTCAGAGAAAACAAAGAAATTCCAACCTTCACGTTCCCCAGCAGAGTTCTCATAACACCATTCATTGCATTTGGGACACGTGACCCATTCTCCCCCTTTGTCTCTTGAAAAAAAAAAATTCCAAGAGTATGTGCACTAAGCTTTATTCATCACTGTCACTATCATCAGTGATGACCTACACTAATTCATTCTTTCGCTCTTTAGAACAACTAGATGAGGAAGAGACTATCCTTTTGTGAGATGCTTTCTTATCTTAGGTTGTTCCTTTGTTGTGTGTGGTTGATCACACTTTATCTTTTCTTTGAATGTCCTGATGCAGTTTATTTCTTTACGGAGACCCAGTAATGAGAGCGGCAGATCCACGACGAGATGATCCGGCGTCAGTTGCGGATTTTTTTTTCCAACTACAGTAAGAGAGATAATGTAAATCGGCCCAATATATAAAGAGCTACTTGTGATAAGATTTTCTCTAGCATCTTCTGCAAATTCATATTAATTGAAAATGTTTTTGTTTAGTGGAAAAAGCTTTGTTTTGAGAAAATCATTTACCTAAATTTGACGTGTTTCTGATTTTAAACAGGCTCTAGCTATCAATTCACAGATTTAGTAATACGTCGTTACTCTATTTTAATGTTGTTTTAATCAACTTTCAATTTATTGAGCATAGGAGGTTTTAAATGGGTTCATAAAAGACACATACAGTCTCAGCATCTTTTGTGTTGTGTGAGGAGAAATACATAAAATGAAAACACCATTGGCACGCACCAGTTGTATCTATTAAAGGATTCTCGTATGTGAATAATGATCATCTAGGATTAATAAAGCTTCAAACAATTTGCTGAAACTTTCTCTCTAGATCTAGCACGAAAGGTGATATGCTGCAATAGTATCTAGAGGTGCCCCATGCAGCGATTCCTATTTCGTGTTTTTTCTGGGCAAAACTAATAATGGTGGAACAAAAATGCCCTTAACTCCTGCTAAATAAATGGTTTGGGGTATCCTGATGAAGAGTTAAGGGTGCCTCCCTAAAATTTTCCGGAGCCACTATTAATTCAAAATGGGGGAGGTAAATTATTTTTATTGAAAGTTGCACTTCTTTTGATATATTTTGTTGATAGTCCAAAAACGCTTCTTTAATTAACTACAAAGTAATCAACTTATTTTTCCTCAATTTTAGGTGGAAGTATGGGTTTTCTCCCCATTTTTTAGGTGACCAAATATTCGGATTCCTTTTGTTTGTTATTGACAAGATCTTTAAGAGATGCTCTAGGAAAATTAAACATCTTTGAGTTTCTGAGTAAGCCCATACGCTTTTCTCGCACAGCCTTTACGGCATAAACCATCGAATGCTTGTCCCACTATATGCGTTTTTTTTTTGCCCCATCTGAAACAAAACGTCTAGAACTGAAAGGTACTCCATAAATAACTGTGATTCCTAATAATGTCTACTAGACAATATTAGAAGCCGCTTGGTAGATGATAGCTGAGTACTAAATTACATTCAACATAGCTCCACTTTTTGGAATAACTGTTAATAGAAACGGTATGAGCCTAAGTATTAAATAACCATTATATCTGCTTAAGGAATTGCTATCAAAAAATATTAACCTTTATTTATGAAAAGCTATTCTTTATCTTGTGCGTCCAAAACCTCTAACTTCAAATATTTCTAAATTGATAATGAAAGCTGATGTAACAACAAGAACCACCAGACGTACTCACAAGATGGCTAAATTTAAGTTGCCATCAACACCAATTGAGTGCAAAAATTAACAGAGTACTAAGCATCGTGGACGATACTAGGACACTGAACGATAATCAGCTCTTTTACCTTATTCTAATCTTGAATTAATTATATCCAGTCCCCTTCATTAGACCCTGCCTTATCTCAAGCTAGCTGTTATATCCAGTCCCCTTCATTACACCCTGCCTTATCTCAAGCTAGCTGTTATATCCAGTCCCCTTCATTACACCCTATAACTTTCTTGAACTAGATCCATCCACTCCACCTCATAGCACCCTATCTCTATTTTGAGATAGTTATATCCATCCAAACCATATCCTATACCTACCTCTAGTTAGTTCATACATATCATCTCATTATATCCTATCTCTAGCTTGAGCTTGTTCTATTCAGTCCACCTTAATACACCATATCCCTATCTTGAGCTAGTTCTATACAATCCACCTCATTACACCCTATCCCTATCTTTAGCTGGCTTTATTCATTCCATTTCACTACACCCTGTCCCTATCTTGAGCTAGTTCTATTCAGTCCACCTCATTACACCTTAACCCTACCTAAAGCTAGTTCTATTCAGTCTAGTGTACTTTTTCTCATAGCTATGACTCTCATTTCCGATTTATTAACTCTATGTATCTAAATAAAGACGGCTGGGAAATAATAAATAAGTAAATAAATAACAACTTCAACATAAATGCAGACACCGATTCACTAATGTTTGTGTTTTAGCCATCTCAAAGTCGTTACTGGTCTCACACGTCTATTACAGACTCTTCCTTAACCTATGAATGATGTATAACCCTTAGGACGAAACAAATCTTGTTATTTCAGTTTAAGAGAATTGTCGCATTAATACATAAGGTCCTGGTGCCCAAGTGTTATTTTTTAAACTACAGCTAAAATAAATATACAATAAGACAGTGTACAAACACTGTACAATAATGTAAAGTAAGTGATAGTGAAGGAAGCCAACCTGAAAGGATTAATAGGTTAGACCTAGATAGGAACAAACACACTTCTTTCTTCATTTCTTCTTAAACTATTACATTACCCACCTCTTCACACTTCCGCAGCTACACATTACTTACATTTTCAGAAATATTACTTTTTCATATTATGAGACACATTTTAAACACAACGATATTAGATGGAACTACATGCTTGAAGAATTGGAAATATAATTAATAAATATACAGAATTAAGGGATGAAGTTTATAAAAATGCATGTTACTCCAAAGATTTTCCCGATTTATTATTCTAATCTATGGCTAACCAACCAAGTCTTCATCGAAACTTTTGTAGTGTCCATCCATGTTTTCCATTAGATTCCCGACCATATTTCTGTCACCCTCGTTAATATTCATAGGTTTCCTCCTTTCGTGGGTTCATCCACCGGCTTTTAAATATTTATATGTATATCTTCTCCATAGTGTTATTATTATTAGCACCGCGTCTTAATACCCGTTCGGGTTATACGCACTTACACTAATGTGTAATGGTAGGGTGATTGTAAGATGAAATGGAGGACCTACAGTTTAACGTGGAATCCGAGCCACGGTGGAGGCCTGACATTCCACACATTCACAAGTTGTGATTAATACACGTCTTTTCAGAGGTGAAGGAAGGGTTTGGAAATCGGATAAATCTGTGCCGGGACCAAGGATTAAACCCCGGACCCCCAGCACAGAAGTCCGACACCTTACACCTAGACCACCAGGTCAGCCTTCTCCATAGTGGTGCCAATCTTTGTCTAGAACCAGGAAGGTTTTCAACATGAATGGTTGAGTTCAGATGAAGTATTTCAATCCTGTCTGCGTGACAAGCACTCGGACTCTTGCCACAAATCTACCGTGGCAACATGTGTTGCCGCTGTACGCAGCGAAGGAAAAACATATGCATTATTTATTAGGAAAGTATATTTTATTTAATATCCATATTACTTTCCAGCTCACAATAAGAATTTATATTTTATACTTCTAAGAGTGTAGAGTAAAAAGTGGAGGGTACAGAAAGTAAAGGGAAAAGTTAATGGATAATAACATGACTGAGAATTCTTAGGCAGGAATGTACAGCTGGTGACTTACAAACTATAGCTTTAGACCATCTACATAACCATAAATGAATATACTAAGGACAACAGAGGTTACATGTTTATACACTGATATATTTAAAAAAATTCCTATTAAAAACTAATTAAAATTATTTGGATTATAAATTTAAAAGCTTCACAATAAAAATATATAATATGATACTGTTGACTGAAGAATTTCAGGGCTACAAAAAAATCCATTTGACAGTCACCATTTGTCTCCCGTAAGTGTTATGCCATCCTTACGCATAGTGTGCTAGTTACCTAGAACAATAGTTTATAATCTAGATTTAACTGACTTAAAAAGAGTGACAACTAATGTTAATGAACCCATACGCTATCTGATAAGGTAAATTTCAATTGCCGTTTGTTATCACTTTATTAAACATCGCACAAAATATTTTACAAACACAATTCTGTTAAGTTTGAATTTAAGGTTAGTTTACTTTCCGATATAGACAAGTTTAACATAGGACAGTGAAATAAAACTTTAATACGCAACATCGCTAACAAAATATTAGTATCAGGTCCAATGCGTTGAAATTTTGATCCCACAAATGGTTCAATCTAGAACCATGTTCAAGATATTGAGTGACCTAATGGGAAGAAATCAAAGGGAAGACCTAGACGCAGATGAGAGGATAACATTAGAATGGGCCTGAAAGAGGTAGGGTGTAATGAGGTGGACTGGATAGAACAAGCTCAAGGTAGGGATAGGTTGTAGTGAGCTGGACTGGATATAACTATCTCAAGATAGGGATAGGATGTAATGAGGTGGACTGGATAGAACTAGCTCAAGATAGGGATAAGGTGTGATGAGGGTAACTGGATAGAACTATCTCAAGATAGGGATAGGTTGTAGTGAGGTGGACTGGATATAACTATCTTAAGATAGGGATAGGGTGTAATGAGGTGGACTGGATAGAACTAGATCAAGATAGGGATAGGGTGTAATGAGGTGGAATTGATAGAACTATATCACGTTAAGGATAGCGTGTAATGATATGTACTGGATAGAGGAACTAGATCAATACAGAGATACAATGTAATTAGGTGTACTGGTTAGAACTAGCTCCAGATAAAGATATGTGGATTACTTTTGTAAGTGTGTCATTGAGCGTCTTAGTTCCTAGTGACATAGAGTCAGTTGTGCCTGAATTCAGCAAAAAATTTGGAGTCTTTCTTTCTTCCCCTTTTTGGCCTAGCTTTGTTCAAAGTAAGTAGCATGGGCGAGGTTTGAGTTGTTGACAAATAATAGCTCCATCGCTTCAGCCAATGGATTTCCTAAGCTATGATGGAGAGACTTCTTGGCAAAGCATGGAACTTCTAAATCAAGTGGTATTTACACTCCTAGAGCTAGTTACGGTAGTAGTTAAATAGCTAGTAATAGTTTGTTAATGGAGGCATCTAGGGGAAGTGTATGGAAGAAAATGTACTTTCCAAGATAAATTAATATGTTCACTTAAAGAAAAAGAAAGATGTCTACAACGTATCCATAGTAAGGTAGGCTATATAGTGTGACATGCTAAAAGGTTTTAACCCTTCACAATAAGAAATAACATATTTCTCACCGTTCCTAAATATCTTTAAGCTCACCATGTGTTCGTCTGATGCAAACTAGTTTTGGTTTCATACTCACACTTATTACGACTCTCAAGGTGATGGCGTGACCAAGTGACAGATTCAGCTAAAAGTGTGGAGGGCTGTGAAAGAGGAAAACAAGATCTAGCGCATGCACCCTAAACTTTCCAGCAGTTAACTATTTGGTCCGGGGATCATCCCCCTCCTATGAACAAAGAAGTAACAACGCCAGCGGGGCTATTATGACCATTCGACGCAAAGTTAGTTGATACCGCTAGTTAGCTTCACTTTCGAGGAAAATATAACATTTGGGTTATTATGACCATCAAACTTTGTATCGTCCGCTAGTTTTAGCTTCGACTTTGATTCTAGCTTAAACGCAGAGAATAAAAGCAGTTTGCGTCAACAGTTGGCAACATTTTCCCAAAGAATATTTCCTTTTAAGACGTTAGAAGCTAGAAATTAGGTAATTTATTTCAAGAATTCATGACTGAACAATATTCGTATGTTTTTATTTTTACAAACAGCTGATCACAAGTCACATTATTTGCAAGAAAGATTTAACCTAGCTTAATTTAATGAATCTCTTGCATAATTTTGTTTGCCTATGGTTTGAAATGAAAAATTACTAGGTCTACATTATTCAATACACATAACTTATTTTAGTTAAAAAATTATAAAGTGAAACATGCATTCAAATAGTAATGTAACACGGGGAAATGAATTAATACGACACGTTGGCCAATAAATAATGTTTTTTGTAATATATATATGCTTTACGACCCAATGACTTATTCTTCATATGTTTGTGTTGATACTGAAACAAGTGTAATATGTTGTGTGAAGATCTTAGATAATAAAACTAGTTATTTAAAGTTGATGAAAGCGTTCAAGAACTCTTAAAATAGTGTTCACACAGAATATTTTCGACATATTAATGTCAAAACAATGGGCATTTATATCCAGTCGGGCCTAATAAGTGAACAATAAAATGAACGAGAGGGTGGTTTGGATGGTTAAAAATAATAAAATGCATCTTTTATTTAAAGGGAATGCTTGAAACTTTAGTTAAGTGATTAAGAATATAAGGATATTTACCTATAATGAGTTGTTTGCAATTTGTTCACTTCAGGATAACTAGGTCTAGTAATCGTTTTCAGATAAATTTAGTAAAACTTTATGATTAAAAAACTTAGGCCTGAACCAAACCACATGTAAACATTAAGCTAAGGCCTATTTTGATTATTTCCAGTCTTGTCTGCAATATTTCATAGGCCTACAACTCACATTAATGTGGAAAGTAACTACTACTGTATGTACGATTCAGTTTAAATAGGTTTACATTATTAAAGTTTTGTTGAGGCATCTGAAACAGACTAGGCCTACCTTTTCATTATCTTTCCAACTGATCTGTCCATGTGTTTTACCCTACTAGGGTAGGCCTATACTTAGATGATAAAAGTTAAGCTATAGAATTCGGATTTGTGTAGCAACAGAGTGGGAAAACATTAAGAAAAATAAAACCACTCATAAAACCCAGCTAGGATCCAAATCCCAACTCCCCAACATTGGAAAATTAGACCAAAGAGACCAACGTCTTGGTCAATGTTGCCCCATAAGGTGGGTCAACATACTACTAACATCCCAATTATGTTGAAGCTTAACTAACCTCCACCTACTATAAAACCTACAAACAATTAATCTTACTATTGGAATGTCTCAATTATCAGTGTTATTATGGTGAATAATAATTCATTTTGACAGTGTTATGTTTCAAAGAAAATATTCTTTTAGCATTCAATGTAAGCTTAATATCCCCATTCTTGGCCTACATTGTGATATAGGCCTATTTAAAATTAAATTAGGTGAAACACACATAAACGTTTTGAGATTATTATATTGGGCTAATGAGATGGTAAGTTTAAATCAGGTAACACAAAACACCTAATAAATTACAAAACCTGGCAAACATAACCTCGTAACGCAAACAAAAGGACAGGTCAGATGTCTGAGCAATTTAGTCTCACTCTACTAGGAAAATATTTGCTCTCACAAGGACTTTGCTTTCGCAAAGTGGTCGGCCTTAATAACTTTTGACTTGAAGTCCAACGTCTATCTGCTAACGGTCGCAAATTCATTTTGCGTCGTGGTCATAATAGCCCTGCAGGGAAGGAGTAATTTCCCCTTCCATGCCCCTCCTTTCATCCGCAAGTTTGATCAAATAAATTGGGATGTTCGGCCCACAAATGTTGTACTCTTTATTATCACACTGACTGGAGAAGTGCTGCTGCTAACTAGTGACACGCCACTAGAGGCTTGACCCTGAGGATCGTGTGGCTGGTGTCACCATCACGGCAAAAATATACTTTTAGGATGCTAGAAACTCTCCTTCGGAGAAAGTTTTATAGGTTGCATCAGCTCTACCTTCTTGTAATATGAGCTGAGCGTTGTCTTGTAGACTAACTGGCTCTCTGCGAGTCTATTTAATCAAGATCGTTAACTAATGTAACTGTACTTTTAGGTTAACTATAGCCAGCTGGCCAGCCTCATGTTGCGCATATAGGTGTATCATTATCATGTAGGTAGATCTTATATATTGCTTACACTAGGATATGTATTTATGTTACTTCAGGTTAATCGCAACAGGACGTTCTTAAGATCCTTATTGATTGTTTGATAGTCATATTATATATAGACATAAACGTCCTAAAATTTAAGATTATTCAAAGTGGATGTTGCGGTCTTAGAAACATTATTTTAAATACATAATGGTTCTACCATTATTGTTACTTGTAGATTCTCCTCCATTATAACTTTAGACTTTGGGGTCTTCTACCATAGAAATATCCCCTATATTCGATATTTATTTTCTAGTGTTTTGTGACATTCCGGTCTTGACTTGAATTAAGGGGGTGTTGTCCACCATGTGTATTCTTGTGCTACTGTCTGTGTATGTCACTGCATGGTCTTTGATTCCTATTATGTAATTACCTTGATAGAGGCTTTCCTAATTGGGATTGTGCCTCCCAACAGTCATTTTAAATGAGCTTAACCACCCCTAAGTGCTACTTGAGAAATGTATTGGTAATCACCTTAACTTTTAAAACTCATTCTTACTAATGACCCATTATGGGAATTGTTACTTAATAATTATCCTATTAAGCTGGAATATTCTCTAGGGCTTCCTACATTAACTAATTACTTATTCTCTAAATAGTTTAATGATTTAGTTTCGACTGTCATCTCGTTTCAGGTCCCATTAAGGGGCGCTTACCACTTGTGCTATTACTTTGTATAAAGACGAAAATAATCTTCGGGCTTGGAAATGAACTTACATTGCCAAGTTAAACTTTGCTTTAAATAAAATAATTTTATTTGATTTTCACTTTCCTCGCCCAAAATGTGTCACAAAATACTCTTCAGGGTCAAAGAGATTTAACGTGTCAATTGATAACATAATTACAGTTAACTTTACCCTGTCAACTTTTAGGTTTCTTTCTTAGACTGACACAATTTACGTGCTAATAGTATAACTTAATTATCCACACTGCCATCCCTATCTCTGATCAATAAGTGCGTGGTTTGCTTTACTTTAATGAGTATATCTCTACATACTACTTTATTCCTCTCACCGTTTCACAGATAAAACAAAACTCGCATTCTCAAATCACCCCATAAATAGCGTAGAAACTAGTCTTCCCGCCACTCTAATAAATTAGCTAATAAAAAGCAAATTACTGACAACGTGGTCAGATATTAATCAACTCCCTAGAGACATGACGTCCCAGATATCCCTCACCGGAACTAACTACTCTCGCGGAAGAAAACCTTCCACGTGCAAACTGCGTGCTCTCGCACCAGGTAGAACATGGGAAGGAACTCACAAAACGGTGACGTTAGATAAGCACAAAACAAGTAGGCTAAGATTGGTATTTCTTAAACGATTCGCTTCAACTAGAGCCACAGTCTGTAACTAAGTGTAAATAACCGTCCAGACTGAACACCTTCGCCAATAAAGTGTAAAAGAGGAAAGTAGAATCCATAATAAGTGAAACCGTATTAGCATGGAGAGAGGGTAGAAACCTATTTAGGAAAAAACAGTTTTGAATACGCATTACCTGTATTCGAAATCTAACCTCCCCGACATTGGCAAACTGAAATAGACGAACCTGACAATAGAGCAGGAGTTGTACTGTAGTAGCGAAACGTGTGAATGTGTAGGCAGACACAAGGAATCAGCGTAATGTGGGTTGTCAGGGGCGCGAACAAAGGACCCTACTGAGTGGGCACATCATCACGTATGCAGTCATGGAGAAAGCAACCAAATAGACCCTACGACCCTACCTCTATTAAAGAATGTGTGTGACGTCAACTAAACGTGAGATAAAAAAAATCGTGGTGTGTGTCTGGGAATGAATGTTAAAAGGCGTGTTTATGTTGCCAGCTGAACTTCTTGGAGTGAATGGATTAAACAACATATTAAGGTTGGAATGTAGGGACTGTGAGCTAAGGGCGTATTTATGCTGTTTTTATAGCAAAATAATATTTCGATAACTTAAATTAAATAACTCTTCAGAAGAAACGTAAGGGTGTAATTTTCTTCACATGGTGATATCAACAGTTCGTGAATATCTGTCAAGGATGTCCTGGAATTTAATTGTAACTTTTTGTCTTAATTTAAGAAGTTTCTCATCAAATGCAGGTATGCTCATGGCAAAGGTGAGGGTTTATGAAATTTTATACGCGAATAGGTCAACAAAGAAATTTCAAAATGTACAGTGAATAAGGTTCTCGGACATCAATGGTATCTGTCGGAAGAGCTAGTTGCATTTGCATTTTTTAACGGCCACGTTCCTCAAGAAACCAAACAGAAAGTGGTGGAAGCTTTAAAACATGTAGGGAATGATGACCCCTTGAAACGTGTCATAATTGAGTCAGATGTGATTTTCAAAAATAATCTGGATGATTTTGTATCAAGCAATACCCTGAGATTTTTTAAAATACTGGATGTACCATCGGAATTTAAAAAAAAGGATGTCACAGAATGGAAAGAAGACGAGTCCTACAAGAAATTTAAAGAAATAGCTCATTCAATAAGAGTTGTGAATGATATAGAAAAATGCTGAGTGGCTTTAATGGAGGAGTATAATAAACTTCATATAAATAAATGGTACGGAGCCCCATACGGATTTTCTTGCTATATTGTTTAAAAATGGAGATATTTACTCAAAACTTGTAATCTATGTGAAACTAAATAATATACACTACCAAACTCAAGCATAAATTGCACTATACTTATGTAAGACTTTATTTGAATCCCAGTTTTAAATTTATAGTTTTATTTATAAAGAATTAATGTCCTCATTTTTATGTTTGGACCAATAAAAAAGATTATTATTGGATCCTACCAGGGTCAACATTACGTATTAAAATTTTGACTTACGGTTAAAATTTTTGACATTTTATTAGGTGTTGCACATCTTCAGGTCATAGGATTGCTATTAAATTCCTCATTTATAAATTTTGACCAATAAAAAATGTAAATATTGACTATTGAGTCTAAAATGGAGATAGATCGTTGTTGTACAAACATTTATCTTAAGAGGTTTATGGAAAAATAACAAAAACTTTTTGAGAGACTTACTTATATTTAATTACTTTATGGCATTGGAGAATTATTGCGTTAAAACCTAAGCAGTATTTCTTTACAACTAAAGCTCACAAAATTGTAATTTTTAATAGTACTACAATTTTGTAATGGTAAGTTATTTATTATCTCAAGTAGTTTCGAAGATACTGAAATTTCAGCTTCTGTAAAGTACCATGAAAGTCATTTCCATGGTAAAATGAAAATAACCAGTTTATTTATAATCTTAATCAACACCTAGATAAGAATGTTAATCAAGATCGTTAAAGCCAATTTTGATAAAATCGATTTTTTCTCTTTTCGCCTTTTATTAAACTACTCCTAGTTTTAAGTTTAAACAGACACACGGCAATGTAAAGACTATTTTTTAAGGGTTCGGCGGGTCATGAGACGTTGACAACCATCAACATTTTAGGTTGGATTTTTTTTACGGTCGCAATACTTTACCTTTAGTGTTTGAAAAGTTAAAAAATATATATATTTGCGTATAGATTTAAAGTTATTGGTTTTATAAATATATGTTTCCCATAAAATATTTGTATTATAAATAGATCTACAAATTTGCTATGATCAGTAATTTCATATCTCAAATAGTTTCGGAGATATGATATTTTTACAAATGAAATATAATCAAAATCGTTAGAGCCGATTTTGAGAAAATCGCCTTTTTTTCTTTTTGCCCTTCAGTAAACTACCCTTAATTTTAGGGTTAGATATCCAATTCCAAAAACTCCTCGGGGCAACCCTATGAAAACTCTAGATACCAAGTTTTAGCCTGATCGGTAAAATAGTTTAGGCTCTAGTTGGAGGTACAGATAGACAGACAGACTGATGGAAATTCAAAAATCACTTTTTCGCAGACATGTTAAGAGGATGAGTATGAATCGAGGGACGAAAAAAATATATGAAGGTAGAGTATGTGGATCAAAAGGATGTAGTAGGCAATGTAAGACGTGGTTAAATGTGGTAGACAAATGTGTGAAAAAGAGAAACATTAATAGTTTTAAGAATAGAAGATCCTGTATGATTCTGTGTATGGATGTTATTGAAGCAAAGGGAGTATTATAGGATAAGGAAGCGTGGAGAAAGATAGATAGTGAGGATGGATTAAGTACGGAGTTGTTTTTTGCGCTATATGCACAGGTTCTTGTCTACCCCATAAGGGAATAGCGTGGCTAGGTATGTATGCATATTTATGTATGAGTTTCATTTACTCGGTCCAACTTATCAGTAAGGTGAACGTTCATAGGAAACGATCGAATTAGTTAGCGAGCTTCTCCAAGCATTCCTCGTCTGGGAAGTTAATTGAAAACTGGAAATATACGAGCATTGACATTTAGATTACGTAATGTTTGTCGGAGAAATTACTTCGGAAACCTAGCGGCTCTATATGTTTTATTACCTCCACAAGTTGGACTTTCTAGAACAAATCCAGAAAAGCTTACTTGGTTAATGTGGAGCTGGACAAATTAAATCGGCTTACCCCAAAAAGTTACATATTTAAAGTCTTAGCTGAAATTAAAATAAAAGATATATAGTTTTTAAAATATATATATAAATATATATCATATATATGTATATATATACCTACAACATTGGTTGTAAGTAGGCCTAAATAAATAAATATATATATTTATTTACAACATTGGTTGTAGATCAAATATGTACGTATATATACATATATAAATATATATATATTAATATGTATAAATACCTATATATATATATATTTATAATTCTCAACGGTATAACAAACGGTGCTATTACCAGGGAGTGGGTTATTTACATTAGTGTTACATCATAACTAAAAGTACATTGCCCCATGAGGTAGTGGTCAGTGCACTTGGTTACGAGCCTAGGAGTCCAGGTTTCGATTCCAGACTGGTGCCTTGAGTATTTTTCCCATAAGGTGAATCACTCCAACGATCACTAGCGTTTTATTAGTTAGGTTTAAGTGGTTTTACTGGTTTCACACCCTCATACTCACTATCACCATCACCTCATCTCATCGGGATATGGAAAGAGCCTCCACGGAAAAGATGTATGATAAGTACATTCGGGTGTTCTTTGGGCAACGAAAAATTAGTACTGAATAATCTTTCCACAAACTAGGCTACACTTGATATAGCCCATATATGCATTATTATTATTATTATTATTATTATTATATTATTATTATTATTATTACCATTAAAACTTTGGTAGAACATTATATACACAATTATACTATATTGTGAATTTACAGTATAATGTAGACCTATTCTTTGGGAAATAAAATATTATCTAAACTAGGTAACTTTCTTGTCTACTATGGAGTATTGTTGTTGCCTAAATGGCAAATTTCATGTCAACGTGGTACAAATAAAAGTCCCAACGGGCCCAAAACAATTTGTTTGGACTAGGTCACTATTAATGGGACAAATTAATTTAATAGAGTAACGTATTATGTTGAATCAATTCGTTGTATCTATAATTTCTTTGGTAGAACGGGTTGACCAAAACATAATCGTTGTTATGGCGATGTAGGTTAATATAATACAGAAAAAGAGGGTGTGTAGAAATAGGAGGGTAGATAATGGAGGGTGAAATGAATTGGTAATAATGAGGTGAAATGTGTTAGTTAAAGATGATAAAAAGTAGATAGAACAAGGTTGGCTAGTGTAGTACTGAAAAATGTGGAGGTAGAAAGACAGATATACAGCATTAAAAAAGAATATAGAAATATAAAAGGTAAGAGAGACTTATGCAGCATAAAATATAGTGTTTTATTTTAGCACCACGTCTTACTATCCATTCGGACACCTATGTACTATTTACACAAATGTTTAAGGGATTAGGAAGATTTAATTTAGAGGAAGTGTACCTGCATTTGCGTGGAGGAAGAAGGGAAAAACATTTTCAGAAAACCACCCTCAGTGCACCCGACTGGGATCGAACCATAATCTCCCTATCTTCGGCATTCTAGTCCAAAACGAGAGTGGTGTGTTTGATCATGTGGTCACAGAAATGGATATTGCTAGATTAAAATATTAAATTATGCTCTTTTTAGTTTCTCTCGAAACCTCAGAGAAAAAGTATTGTGACCGTAAAAAAATTGGACATAAAATTTGAAAATTATCAATGTTTCATGATTCCCTGAAACAAAAAATGTGGATTTCGCAATGCCGTCTCTGTGTGTGTCTGTCCGTATGTATATATCTCAGGCTAGAACCTAAACTATTTTACTGATTGGGCTAAAACCTGGTATTTGGGGTTTCCATAAGGTCCCCCCGAGGGGTTCTTGGTATTAAATATACAACCCTAAATTTAAGGGTAGTTTACTGAAGGGGAAAAAGAGAGTAAATCGATTTTATATAAATTTGCTCTAACGATTTTGATTAAATTCTATATCCAAACAATTGTATCATTATAAATAAAATGGTGGCTATCATTTTCTCAAGAAAATTACATTGAGGGTACTTTATATGGGGAAAATGTTACAATTTTCATTATTTATCCATAACTTTTTGAGACACGAAATAACTTATCATTGTAAAGTTGTAATACTATTAAAGATAAAAATCTTCTACTTGAAATATATTTTTATGAAACCAATAGTTTCTTAGCTATTGGGAAGTATAGGCCCTATATACTTTTTATTTCAGGACTTTGAAAATGAATTTGATTCTTAGGCTCTTTGGTGGACAAAGAGGTTTCTATTTTCTCAATTTTTCTGTAACAGTGATCCTAGTTCCTAATGCCATAGAGTAAGTAGCAGTGAATATTATTTCATTTATGATCTTTGTGTAGTGTTTTTACAACTATGAATAGGCTTACTATTTCGTTTCACAAATATTACGAGATTTTAGTAAATGTCTGTTTTAAAGATAGAAAGTCATTGCGGTGCCCCGTATTATCTATTTTTTAATTTTCTTGACATTTATAGCATTCATCCACTTCTTTGGTTGCATGCACTTTTGACGTCACTCTCATAATTTGCCAATAAACTGATGATAGGGAGGTCAGCGTTTGAATCTCGAATACATGTAATGAGGATAAATTTTATTAGTTATTTTTCACTTTATCTCGACGAAAATGCTGGCACATTTACTAAAACGTATACCTTTTCATCTATAACAAGTTATTTTAACTAAATATGAATATCCCTTACAAGTTGTG
Source organism: Timema genevievae (assembly GCA_902155825.1). Lineage (NCBI taxonomy): Eukaryota > Metazoa > Arthropoda > Insecta > Phasmatodea > Timematidae > Timema > Timema genevievae. Next base: position 169,375 of record CABFWO010000693.1, on the reverse strand, counting down.
AAATGCCATGAAAAAAATGGGTGTTTCCCTATTTTATTGTGTAAAATGAATAGTATCCTATTTTAAAGTAAATATTTGTTTTGGGATGTACAAGTAAATAAGAGGCCCACATTTGGACACTGGTTTCTTCTCGTACAATTTGCTTTTCCCCCCTACATGGGTTGAAACCCCTTAGCCGGATTCTATCGTTTTATATACCGCGTCTCGTCTCTCCACTTTGCTTCAAGTGAATGTCACACTCCTCCCACCCCTCCAACCAACCCTATTCTACCCTTGCGATCTCGGCTTATCTCCTCTTACCACCCACATTTCTCACTTCTTTCAACCTGCATCATCATCGCCTGAGCCTCTGCACAAAGAGAAGCAATATTCACAGCTCATCTTGACTCTCTCCTCTTCTGGTGTAGAACTACACATGATCAGTCTGCGAGACATGGGATCTCTGTGTAGAGTAGAGCTGTACTCAGAGTTAAACCTCAACAGACAAGTTGTACTCAGAGTTAAACCTCAACAAATAAGTTGTACTCAGAGCTAAACCTCAACGAACAAGTTGTACTCAGTGCTAAGCCTCAACACACAAGCTGTATTCAGAGTTAAACCTCAACAGACAAGTTGTACTCAGAGTTAAACCTCAACAGACAAGTTGTACTCAGAGTTAAACCTCAACAGACAAGTTGTACTCAGAGTTAAACCTCAAAAGACGAGTTGTACTCAGAGTTAAACCTCAAAAGACAAGTTGTACTCAGAGTTAAACCTCAACAGACAAGTTGTACTCAGAGCTAAACCTCAACGAACAAGTTGTACTCAGTGCTAAGCCTCAACACACAAGTTGTACTCAGAGTTAAACCTCAACAGACAAGTTGTACTCAGAGTTAAACCTCAACAAACAAGTTGTAATCAGGGCTATACTTCAACAGACAAGTTGTACTCGGAGTTAAACCTCAACAGACAAGTTGTACCAAGAGCTAAACCTCAACAGACAACTTGTACTGAGGGCTAAAATCCAATAAACCATAAGGAGCTTGATGGGTAAGGGGTGTATTATTATAATCAATGATTTGGGAATAGCGATTTAAAAGCTCAGCTTAAGATAAATTTACAGTAAGAGTTTAGTATGTTTTTGTTGGATGATATAATAAAAACTTCATATTTTCTGAACAGATTTATGTTAACAGCACCATTAAATGAACATATTTTGACATTAAATGTAATAAACAAAAAATAGCTAGCATATACTCTTTTTCCATCAACCCAACACTTTTTTTTACATTTAAAATACATTTTCAAAGTGTTTGCTATGAACATTGATGTTTTAATTACATTAGAAAATCTGGATACTTTTACATTTAAATATAATAGACCAGTAACACAGCGATAAGTTTAATTTTCTGAGCTTAATTTTCCTTGGTATATTGAAATCTATGTATTTTACTTGACCTCCAAAACTAATATTTCAATGTTCACTATAAAAACATTATGTCCATCGGAGTTTTTAAAAATTCAATGTTCACTATACAAACATTATGTTGATCATAGTTCTTAATACATCAATGTTCACTTTAAAATCATTATGTTGATCAAAGTTTTTGATATTTCAATGTTCATTATAAAAATATTATGTTCATCGGAGTTTTTAATAATTCGATGTTCACTATCAATACATTATGATGATCACAATTTTTAATACATCAATGTTTACTTTAAAATCAATATGTTGATAAAAGTTTTTGATATTTAAATGTTCACTACTAAACCATTATGTTTCTCAGAATTTATAATGTTTCAATGTTCACTATCAAAACATAATATTGATCAAAATTTTTCAATGTTCACTTTAAAAACATCATGTTGATTAAGGTTTATAATATTTCAATGTTCACTATAAAAACATTATGTTTATCAAAGTTTTTAATCAGAAGAATTATCCTCACTATAACCAGAAGTTTCTTGGTTGGTCAATGCATCTTAATAACAGTCAATAACTTCGGGAGACATGAATCTGTAGAGACTCCGAATATATCGAACTTTGCAAGACTTATGTGTGCTCTTTGTGTGGATATGAGACCTAGGTCTTGGGGAATTGGATGATCTTTCAAATAGTTAAATGGTAAAAACACTTCAGTGTATGATTTTGTCCCCATCTCGACACCTGCGTTGTTAAATAGTAGTCGAATAAAGGATTAAATCTCGAAAAGCCCACCTTTAAAATTGGGTATCTTGTGACAGTACTGGGGTAAACATACCTTCCAATATTTCAAAATATCACGTCCCTGAATAACTTGGAAGGGTTCTGGATTATTTCTGCACCCCTTCGAAACCTCCACATATTGTTTAGATTTTTGGATATTTTCCATTCATTTTAAATTATTACTGTAGAGGCCAAAGTTTATATCGCATTGATTGTAGCTGTGACCTCTACCTGGTAAAATGTGAGGCACTTCAATTTGCCAAGTATGTGCTAACCATGTACAGAAAGCAGTCATCAACAAATTTTTATTCTGGCCCCCAGCAGCATCGGAGAAGAAAACTATATGCCTCAAATCGTTCATTGTTGAAATTTTCTTGAAAATGAATACAAACGAGCACACAGAATTGGCATCCTTTTTCCCTTCACACGCCAAGAAATAATATTAAAAATTATAATCATCATTGTTACATTGCACATTGAAAATGAACACCCATAATAGCCGTTTGTAAAACCGGGCTGTCACACTTATCTTCGGTAGAAGTAGCTTTTGTGAATAATCAAATTCTAATACAAGTAGTTTTTTATTTTGTTTACTTTATGAAATGAGTTTAATCTTCAATATTTTGTGTTCTGCTACTTTCTCTAAGTAAAATTCATACCCAAATCTCTGTTCATTGCTTGTACCATATTTTAACTCAACAATACTCTCTGTGAAATAGTCATAAACATCTGTTCTTGGCTTTCTGAAAGAATAGTTCAGGTTCTTGAAAAAATTAAAATATGCATGATACTTCATTTTGAGAGGAGTATCTTTCTTTCTACGGTAATACTCTTGGAAACATGTAAATAATTTAACAATACTTAGTTCAGGATTGTCAAAATACAGCTTTTGAGATTTATTACTATTATAATGTGATCTGCTATGAGGAATTTGTTATAAGTGTTCTTTATCAATATTCCATACATCATCCTCAATTTTATGAGGTCTATTTTTGTTCTTTCCTCTTTCATCTGCAAAAACACCATCAGTCATTATTGTTTTTTTATAATATCATCAAGCGTTTTTCAGATATCTGATACAAGTTCAGTTGAAAATTACGACACACAACAATGCTACATCCTGCTACAATGACAGAATAAGACCACGAAATATCGCGATTTTTTCCCTTCACATTACATTTAGAATGCTTTCTTTAGAAGCTTTCTTAGCACACAATACATATAACAATACATCCTGTTGTGATTTGTTAACAGTGTCATGACATGTTTCGCAAAGACACATAATATGTTGGTGATTATTTATTTTAGAACAACAACCTTTGCACAACATTTGCCTATCAATTTAAAGGTTTTGCCAGGGATAACATATACTTGCCTACCTTGGTATTTCTCCTATAATGTCAGACTGAGAAATATCACTAGAGCTGTCACAAACAACATCATTCATGTTAGTATCACTCATTTTAAACATGTAAAATACTAATGAATTCACTAACCAGAGCTCATTCTTCACAACAAAGTCAGGGTGCCTGTACAGTCTGGACACTGAAAAGTAAACATTCCCAAATTTAAAAAAATCTTCTTGGGTTATAGTGAACAAATATTTAACTAAAAGCTGGCACACATATAGAGGAAGCCATGAACAATCCAAAAAATATTTTGATGGAAAAAGGGCGTAATCTCCTCAGTTGTAATCAAGGATAAAATGCAACAGACAAGTTGTTCTCAGATATAAACCCTAACAGACAAGTTGTACTCAGAGCTAGACCCCAAGAAATAAACTATTATTTGAAATGGAAATTCATACTACTTCTCAATGTCCATACTAATAGATTATTTGAATCTAACAAAGCTCAAACACCTACAACACAATTTTCTAAATAGTTTTATATTACTTCAATAATATGTTGATGTTAAAAAAACTTCTAATTGCCATTTCCTGTTTATAGAACTCACCACGAACCATCACCAGTTGAAAAATCCGCAAAGTTAAATTTTGATGCTACCCTGATCAAAAAATTAGTATGGTCTACCAAGTCTTTTTAAAAAATTCACGTTTTACTATTCGGCCAAACTATCTGCATTTAATTACATTAATCTGATAGGAATGAGTAAAATATCTTTTTGAGGAAAAGTACCCACGTTTGCGTGGAGAGAGTGTGAAAAGCCATTTAAGAAAAACACTCTAAGGATTCTAACCCCAATAACCCTGTGACTACAAACCATACTATACTATTCTAAGCATTAGCCCAAGGGGTCTTAAGATATAGGTCAGACTCAAATGGATAATATATTAATTATGTGTTATTGGAGCTAAGTATATTCGTACACATATATCCCACATTTATTCCTTGATAGGTCCTACTATAACGTGGACTTATAAGATGGAGCCATATTTAAATACTTTAAGGTAGGACTGATATATTTCGGGCTAAATGGAGTGTACCTTTCGCTTACCTTGCATTATTACACTGTGATGTTGGTCGTAAGATAAAGAATAAGAAGAGTGTACACCCGTCCTCGTGGAAGAACTGGCTTAACTTGTTAATACTTAGACCGTCCAAGTTGACTGTTACTACGTGGTGCCTCTACCAAACTCAATCCCGGGACCCTGGGCTACAACAATGCTCTCCAAGTACCATTATTATGGATGACCTGAATATGTCGTCTATATCAATAAGGTGTTGGACAAAGGGTCTGTCTGCGAGATAGATGGAATTGTGAAGCCCGATTGCCAAAAAGTAAAGGTATTTTATGCCATGATATGGCCCTTTTTGGCTTAACAATTTACTCATTGTTATGAATTGTCAGCACTCTACTGCATCCTCTTGAGTATGCTACTTCATATATGCTAAGCCAGCAATTACTATATAACGTGCATCCAATAGATTTATTTAAGTCAATACAAACATTTAAATATTGATCGGTGGTAATGACAAGATTTTAGTTGATAAAGAATAAAAAAATTCCTTTAGAAATGAATGGGCCTTATTGGTACACTAAGAATACATTATAGCAGCATTTACCAATTAAATATAGTCAGGGAAGCTTTTTATATTTTGTACAACATAATGAAACCTCTTGCATGCTTTTATCACTAGCAAATAAAATAGTGCTTCGCAGGAAAGTTATTTTCTTGGTTCAAGGTCATATACCTTTAAATTGAAAGCTACATTTTCACAGGGGAAAGGCAACTACGCGTTTTGTCCTCTTTCATGTCCCACGAATAAATGCAGCCACCCTGCATACATATCTATCACAGGAAAAATGATAAGGTTTCACTTATAAATGTTAATTATAGTAAAAGATTCTTTGTTTATTATTATTAGTATGAACAAAAAAAACCACGATAACCTACATTTTAATAACAGAGTATAATATTTTCTTTTTTTGTGCAAACTCTTCTTTAATCCAGTTTAGTTGTTGACAATTTTGTATTCATAAGTCTGGAGCTGCATCAATTCGGTTTGGATACTTAGTTCGGTTTCCAGATTTAAGCGAGAATCCAGTTTCGCACAAGTGCCTGCTGGAAAACGGCAACAGTTCTCTGTTTGTCCACTGCAACAACTCAAGTTAGTGCCCTTTCACACGAGAAGTATCTTATCACGCGATGTTTTTGTCGCTCGAACCTTAATTCACGCGATCAATTCTGACTTTGCTTAAGACGAGAGGGAAAATTCCGCTTGTTTCCCATGTTCATTTATACTCTTGACGTGGTGTAGGATACACCATGGCTGGCGACGTAAACCGTATGATGGGTACAATCCTTTTGTTACGCAGAATAACAAAAAAGGTGGTTCTGGTTACATTCTATAATTAGTCGTAGATTACTTTAATGTGATTTTTGTTTAAATTTTGCTAGACTACGCCCAATATTTTCGCATGTCAGTGGCAAAATTTGACCAATAGCTGAATTGTTCGTCACCTAGTTTACATAAAGCTGATACAAATCTGAAAAATGCAATCTCACCACCCAAAAAATTGACATTTACTTTAAGGTTTAAGAACTTTGTTTGTAACCTTAATACATGTAATTAATGAAAAGTGTAAAAACAACATTTACATATCCTAATCATGTACAAACAAACAATGTACAGTACATTGAAGATCCAATATGTTTATCAAAACTATTGTTATACTATAGATTCTCTGTCTAAATAGATTCAGCATCAGACTAATCACGCGATTTATTCCCTCTCGTCTGAAAGCATACATTTGTCTCAATGTATCTCAAGGTTGATGTGCGGTATTTTTCCCGCGTGACCAATAATCTCGTCACTATATACAAGCGACTGCTATAAACCAGTGGAGCGGGAATTTTGCCGCGCGATATTATCTCTCCCTGTGTGAACGCTCTCATTTAAAGCAATGTATCTCAGTGAATAAATGCACGCGATAAAAACATCGCGCGATAAAATACCTCTGGTGTGAAAGTGCATTTATTCTTCGCGTAGATTGTCTTAAAAAGCAATAAGAGTAAATTCTTTAGATTTTTTGTTAGTTGACTGTTAGAATTAATATCGATCCGATTTTTAAAATATCTACGTCAGAAAACCTTGCTGGTTTATCTTGTATGAATGGATTTATTCAACGATTTAAAATACTGATTAATTGATGTGTGTAAATTGCAAAGATAATCAACAATGTAGCAGTGAATTTACTCTTGACATTCAAGTTAGGATTATTGTAGAGTATGATGTCACTATTTTTTGGATCATCTCTGATTGTAACAGAACAGAAACCTGTACAATGCAAGTGGCTCTAAGGGTGTCATGAATACCAACCACCAAAAAGCATGAGGGTTTTTCATTCATTAAGAATATCCTTAAGTGTTTGAAAATTTTAATTTTAACTTATTTGGAGTATTTAACGTGCACTTTCTGAACTGACTAATTATATCAGCATACAATAATTTCTATTAACGAGAGCTAGAGGACCTATTAACTTTTATATGAGTGTTATTTTACATGCCATAATCGACTTGGGATTAATGAATTTACTTCCCCTCAGAAGGAAGTTGTGTTAAGTATTTTTATATCTCAAGAAGAATCTATCGTTCCTGGTTGTGTTTGAACACATGAACATCGGGTATTGAGGTGAGCACTTTACCCCAAGACCACCAAGGTAAACAAGTGTTGGAAAAGAGTCCAAATTATTCTGATTCACAGCTGAGATCCAATATTACTTCTGAAGGAAAAGTGAAAATATTTACCTCTTGGCATTAAAAAGATTTACTTTTTTTTCCTTGGAGTGATAGACATACATCATTTAAATTTGTGATTGTGTTGGCAAAAAATACAATTTTGGATAGCCATGAAGTGTTTGTCAATCGATCAGATAATACTTTTTTATTTTTTTTTATTTTTACTTTCTTACGGAATCTCTGATTTTACCTAACGGAACCCCATTTGGGAAAATCTACACTAGAGACCGCCACAAATAGTTCCCAAATGGAGGCAATCGATCTTCTTTCGATATTTTTTGGCTTATTGACACCTTCTTTTTCAGTATTAAGATATTTTAGTCTACTTTTATCAAGTTAATATTATAATCAAGTATTATGGATAAACAAATACTAACGTTGCTAATGCAGATGTAACTAAAAGCTTAATATTTCTATTAAAACCATAATACTAAAGACCTAATATAATCATATTCATTAGCACCTTGTTTCCTAAATAAAAGTAATACTTATTCTTATATTACAAGTATGTTCAAATTTGATTGATTTCCGTGTAGATGATCACTTGGATAAAACGCCGAGTTCGTTTAGTCTGGCTTACCGATTTACAGAAAGGTTAGAATGTGCAGGCATTATCAGGGGTTTTTACTAAATGTTTCTCCACTCTCCTTCCACGCAAGTGTGGGTACATGTCTTCGAAATTATTATATACTCCTCACCCCAGTGCTTATCTTAACAAATGTAGAGCCCTGGCCAAACTTTGTTTGTGGGGCCCCCAGTTACCCTCCCCAAAATAATAGTTAAGACCTTCATATTTTGTAATATAATTACAGCAGTTTGTACCTATACACCATATGTTTTATAATTACAAGAGTTGATTTATCCCCAACTCTTCGCTCGATTCTCTTCCCCAACGAACATGATAATTATGTATAAAAGTATAAAGAACAACTGTGTATAGTTATACTTAAATCGGCGAATGCGTTAAAAGTTATCGGGAGACATATCCACCCCATACAGGCATACAAATTTAAATTGGTGGAGTTAAAAGTTATCGGGAGACATATCCACCAAATACAGGTATACAAATTTAAATTGGTGGAGTTAAAATTTATCGGGAGACATATCCACCAAATACAGGTATATAAATTCAAATTGGTGAAGTTAAAAATTTATCGGGAGACATATCCACCACATACAGACATACACATTAAAATTGGTGGAATTAAAACGAAGCAATCGCTTCGTTAGTTCAATAATTCAAACCACGTGAGTTGGCTTTTTTTATACTCTGACAATATTTGCTGGCTCGCATATGCAGGGAGGCAAATATAGGAGCACGCAATTAAAAATTTCCCAACCCAACTTGTTTTTTCCCCTTTGTCACTTAAGTACGTGGGGAGCCCTGTACAGCCACACTGTTCGCACAACCCTAACTAAGGGTGTCCCTGTCTCACCCCTTTATAATATTAGTTTAAATAAATGTGTTAAAACCGTGTGGGTATTAAAAACGTGGTTGACAAAGATTTTCAGGTTAGTTAAATATTTATAAGTGACACATACTTAGCTATTAGTATACTAATAACACTTAGAGCCGCGTCTTAATACCCATTCTGGTTATTATTCACTTATGTACTAATTACACTGATGGTTTTAGGGATTAGGAGAGGTTGGATTTATAGTAAATGTGACCGAATTTGCCTAGTGGGAGAGTTGAAAACTATTTTTGAAAAACCACCCTCAGTAAGCCTGAACAAGATTTGAACCTGGACCTCCCTGTCATTGGCAGTCTAGTATACTTCGAGAGTAACGTGTTAGAACATGTGGCCACCGAAGCGAGTCACTTTATTACTACAAAATAAAAAGGCTAAACAGATTAAGATGAAACGAAGGGGAGCGCGGGTATTCTTGATTATTTATGGCAAAAAAGATTTTTGTCCAAAATAAAAAAAATATCGCAGGAATAGATATAATTAGTTTAATTTTCCACACATATTAGTATAAATAGAATTTGAATAATTTTCGTGCACATCTTATAGCTTATATAAATCTATCTCGTTTTTTAAATTGTTTCAAATCAATATACATTAAGTTCATAGCAAAATATATTAAAGACTGGTTGAGAGATATATGTTTATAAAATTTCACTAATCGTAAATACGGAAGCACTACTTTAATTATTTGATCATAAAAATGATATAAAACCGCCAAAATACTGGCCTCGAATCGCTTTCCTTTCCATTACACAATAAGGAGGGAGAGAAAGGCTAAAATACTGGCCTAGAATAGCTTTCCTTTCCATTACACAATAAGGAGGGAGAGAGAGTCTAAAATACTGGCCTAGAATAGCTTTCCTTTCCATTAAACTTTAAGAAGGGAGAGAGAGGCTAAAATACTGGCCTCGAATCGCTTTCCTTTCCATTACACAATAAGGAGGGAGAGAAAGGCTAAAATACTGGACTAGAATCGCTTTCCTTTCCATTACACTTTAAGGAGGGAGAGAGAGGCTAAAATACTGGCCTAGAATAGCTTTCCTTTCCATTACACCTTAAGGAGGGGGAGAGAGGCTAAAATACTGGCCTAGAATCGCTCTCCTTTCCATTAAACTTTAAGAAGGGAGAGAGAGGCTAAAATACTGACCTCGAATAGCTTTCCTTTCCATTACACCTTAAGGAGGGGGAGAGAGGCTAAAATACTGGCCTAGAATCGCTTTCCTTTCCATTACACAATAAGGAGGGGGAGAGAGGCTAAAATACTGGCCTTAGAATAGCTTTCCTTTCCATTACACAATAAGGAGGGAGAGAGAGTCTAAAATACTGGCCTAGAATAGCTTTCCTTTCCATTAAACAATAAGGAGGGAGAGAAAGGCTAAAATACTGGCCTAGAATCGCTTTCCTTTCCATTACACTTTAAGGAGGGAGAGAGAGTCTAAAATACTGGCCTAGAATCGCTTTCCTTTCCATTACACTTTAAGGAGGGAGAGAGAGAAAAGTTGTGAAATAAAACATTGAAAAGATAGAAATAATCTTACCTAAAATATAAAAATACCAACCATGATAGTATAAAATCCAACCTAGCTCTATTCAATTTAGGGCTTCAATTGCAAAGAGGGAAATATAGATATAATTTTAAAGGTGATGTATAGCATTGAATTGGTAATTTAAGCCAGCGATGGATCGAGCAAGCAGTAGCGAGTAGAGAGGGAAGGCATGTCCCCAGAGACACTGTGCTATCTTGGAAGAGATAGAGGGGGAAAAGTTATTTCCCCTGGGAAACCTTGTCAGACCGAGGTGACAAGTAATCGACTCGAGGTAATACTTGGAGGTATCAGCCTACTGAAACATATTTTGTATGCTTGTATTAGGGTGGAAACTGAGTCATTTTGGAAAATAAAGATACGTTGTATAAGAGAGTTTTATTTTATATAATTTTTACTTACTCTCGACCTTTCGGAGAGTGAAGCTGTGATCGTAAAAAAAATTAACTCGAAATTTTGATAAATGTCGGCGTTTTATGACCCCTTGATATCTAAAAAGTGTTTTTTGCGATGATGTATGTCTCTCTGTATGCCCGTCCGTCTGTCTGTCTATAATCTTGAACTAGAACCGAAGCCGTTTTAACGATCAGAATAAAATTTGGTATAAAGTTTTCATAGGGTTCCTCTAGGAGTTTTTTTTATATATATAACCCTAGAATTCAGGGTAGTTTACTGAAGGGCAAAAAGATAAAAAAAAATAGATTTTCTCAAAATCCGTTCTTACGAATTTTATTAAACTTTGTATTTAGATACGGTTCAAATAAAATTGTAGTTTTCAGTTTTACATAAAAATGACTTTAAGTGTACTATACATGAGTAAAAATTTCAAATTTTGATTATATCTCCGTAACTATATATTTTATATAATGGTAAAAGAAACTAACAAATAAGGTAGACATACCCTCAGGTTTCTTTGACTACACAACCTATTCCAAGCTTCAGATTGATATTTTAGCTGGTTTTGGAGATACTCGTGGCAATAGTCACGCTTTCTAAGCTGTAAGGCTAGAAATATATTTGGAAGTTCAAACAAAATACTTATATCACATTATTAAGTTTCTATAAGTAAATATTATGCGAAGCTAATCCCTTTCTATGTTTTCTGGGCTTGGAGCTATCCACATACCTCATCACGTGATTTAAGGGTGTGGGGTAGAAGGGGACTCGAGAAAAGGCCAGTTTTTTCGTAGTTTTTATAGCAAAACATTATTTATGGGAAAAAATAATGTTCTAGTAAAGGGCCTCCAAGCTACGGCCCGTGGGCCACACCCAGCACGCCACAAGATTATATCCAGCCCGTTCCAAGATTTTCTCAAAAAAAAATTGTTTATCTTCTTAATTTCTTGACCACGCAATATATTTGACATGTCCAGATTCTGGCCGCACGCTTGATTCCCTATATGATACCAAGCCAGAGTAATGTCGAAATTTCAAACCTTCATTTTAAATCGCAGGTGCTATTCCTTATACCTACAACAGAACGGCTTGACTGGGACGATTTTAGGCAGTTTCAAGACTCCCGGCAGAGGGTTATAAAAGTAAATTTCCGAAAGATGTTACCTAATTTAAAAAATAAGTAATTATATTGACTAATTATTATAAATATAATTTATTACATACAAATTGATTCATTTCTCACAGAGAAGAATCAACGTCTATCACTTTTACCAAAGATTGACTGGCTTTAGAAAGTGGTATATTTAACAGACATGACCAGCCATATGACTTGAATCTAAATTTGCATGTTGAAACAAATTTGATTTATTATCTATTCGTGCATGTCAAGGCATTCAGGGCAAAAATAATGCAACCTTAAGAACAGGTGAAAGTTACTTTGGCCCGCAAAAATGTGTAAAATATATTATGTGGCCCACATGGCAAAATATTTGGAGACCCCTGTTCTAGTAGAAAAACAAGAGTTTAATTTTATACACATGGTGATATCATCAGTGGTTGAATATCTTTTATTAGCATAATGGTATTAGATGATAAACTTTTTAAAATAAGAGAAAAGTTATCATTAAATTTCAGGACACCCTTGACATATATTTAAGAACTACTATTGAGGTCACCATGTTAAAAAATTAAACTCTTTGTTTCTATTGGAGAGTTATTTAATTTCTTTAAACCAAAAAGTTTTAGTAAAAAAGTTCAAAACCACTAGCTTTTTATCGCGTTTCCTTCAATCCTGGGAATTAAACTCAAAATATAATGTGAGTGAAAGATAATGAATCCGAGATCCCCACTCCAATATTTCCCCAGGTACATAAATCTATGCCAAATGTAAGTATTTTTTTGTTTGTTTTAGTTTTAATTGAAGTAATAGTCAAACTCCTAGGTTTTATATGATGAGAATGCAAATAATCAAGTTTATGGACCGGCCCAGGGCGTCGGTGTTTCAATATAGCTAAATCATATATATATATATATATATGACTGAAGTGTACACCTTCAGGCCTACTTAGGCCTAAGTCACTTTGCAAAGTTTCTTGATCTTGGTCTTCAAGTTACAGTGTTTTTACACAAAGGTATATAAGATTTTATATAATTATTTACTTTTCTTTTCTGGAGCTCAAGGGAAAATACATCTAATTTTGTGAATATCAATCTAGGTGAATGTAAGTTCAAATTGGATTAAGATTTTTAACTTTACATATTTGTAAATTTTATCCTGTTAGTTAAACACGAATTGCCTTCAATATGAATGCAAAATAAACAACACAAGATATTGAAATGTATTCTCTAATTATTGTTACTCCTTGGATTGCAGTTGATTTGGCTCAAACGAAAAAAAATTAATACTATATTAATAGAAGAATACAAAATTGATTACATTGTCTAAGAATATATATATATATATATATATATATATAAAAACACACATCAATTTTATTTAACTTTAGGAGAAAATAATTTAGCCCGTGTGTTAACTGGACGTCCAAGCTATATTCATGCGATATTTCAGCGCATTCTGAGAAGTGGTTTTTGAGTTAAAGAGGAAAATAAAGAGACAAACTGATTGTTATATTATTAATAGCTTGAAAGAATATTTTCAAAAATGTATTTTCACTAAACTATTAATAAATCACAACACGGGGCAAGGCCTTACTTTATATTCACCAAAAAAGTAATTGTTTGTGTTTTTACCACATTTTTATTTCACTATTAATATACAGGGTGTTCGGAAACTCATAGCCCAATCTGCTTGTATGAACCAGATTCGTATAAAATCCCTGTCCACTTACATCCAGAAAGCTATGCTAATATCACTAAACCGTATCCAAAGTCTCAGCGTACAGCACCAAGTGTGCGTGTACAACAGGTTCCATAGGAGTTTGGCGCGCGGCACTACACACCTCGACATCTTGGCGCACGGCAACAGAACAGACCACAATTAATAGTAAACAAAACACCAGTCCATCTAGAAATGTGAATACGTTCTGAAGGTCATCATTAACGGTCCTACATCACAGAAGTGCTTGCCATTATTACATTTGCAGTGCCGCGCACCTACCTCCTATGCAACTTGTTGTACACGCATGCTCGACAGCTTTGCTCTCCCGGCGCTGAGCACCGAAACCTTATACAAAGTTTAATGGTATTAATATAGTTTTCCGGATGTAAGTGTATAGGGATTTTGTATTAATTTTGGTTCATATAAGCTAAGTGTGCAGTTTGGGCTATGAGTTTCCAAACACCATGTATTTTAATGCTCCTAGGCATAAAACTGTACTTTGCTATGTACCACGTCTTAGTACCTATCCGGGCTGTCAGCATTTTACTAAAATACTAGGATAGGGATGGAGAAAGTATAAAATCCAAAAGAAATTTCACCAAATTTGTATGTGTGGAATGTGGAAAACCCTTCAGGGTAAGCAACCCCCCAGTAGACCCCACCGGGATTCAAGCATATGCCTTTCTGTCCCTAACCTACCACACCTTACAAGCTTTAAGTTTAATACGCGTGCCCACAAATGTGTAACGCAAGCATTATAACAGCCACTTCGGTGGTCAAATGTCGCTCTCACAATATATTGGAGAAATGATGGTGGAGAAATCGGGTCTAGCATCCTGGTCGGGTGTTCTGAGGCTGTTATTTCCTAAACGGGTTTTCACTCTCCTTCTACGAAAATGTGGGTACATTTCCTCTAAATTCAACCTTCCTCATCCCTAACATATTAACGTAATTAGTACACATACGTATAACCCAATTTTACTAACTTCGGTAAGAATACTGCGATAAATATCTTTTATTTTGTTATTAAGTGTCTCTTGGGGAGTGTAACTCCCGAGGGAGGCTATTAGCACCAGCTGAAACCGTTCTTGTAGCGAGCTACAAACAACTCATATTCACCTTATTGCGTTATCAGGTTTCTAGAGAGAAGGTTTCTGTCTTAATCACAACGCCAATGGCTTACATTTAGAATGACGAGTGCACTAGGTCACTGCTGCAATACTTATTTAAAAAACGTTTCGCTTTATAATAAATGATAAAATTTGCTGGTGCATTTGGTGGCAGATAAGTTTTATTTTATAATTTAATATAAAGTTCAGATTTAAATTAATTGAGTTATGACACCTGGATGCTGAAATAAAGTCCGGGACATATTGCTTCATCACTGAGCTATCCAGGTTTCAACCCTTGCCCAGGGGAAATATTCATTCATAGATTGTTATTTAATTGAAGTATTTAACGAGCACTCTCTGAAACAACTGATTATATCAGAACATGAGAATTTCTATGATAGCGAGCGAAAGGGCTTACCAATTTTTTTTTCCGGAAAGGTATTGTCCCCTAACTTTCAGGGTTCTCTTACATTCCATAACCAACATGAGATAGATGACCTTACGTGCTCTTTCGAAGGAATCTGTGTCACAGATTTTTGTCGTTCAAGAAAAATCCGTCAACCTTGGATGGGTTTGAGCCCACGAACATCGGATCCTGAGTCGATCACTCTGCCCTTAGGAGGCCAACATTAGTAAAGTTAACTAATTTTATTCTAGCTAACCATGCACACTTGGTTTAATATTCTATGATCGACACCGATGGCTGTGGTTTCGATAGCGGTTCATAGTCTATTTTGAATTCAACACATCCATCACAAACTCTGCTTTAAGACGATGAATGAAGACTGACTATGAGCACGGAATGAATAATGGATAACTTATTTGTAGAGTACCAGTATTGGTGCCCTCAACCAAGGGTCTCAGGTTCAATTCTCGTGTCCAGGTGTCATTTTTCAATATATATAATATATATAGCCTATATTAATATTGCACGTCTGGGCTACATGATTCATAGCCCAGTATTGAAAATGTTAGCCAGTACTAATGTACCTTTGCGCAGAGGACGCCCGAATGTACTAATCGTACATCCTTTCCGTGGAGGCTCTTTCAATGTCCCGATGAGATGAGGGGATGGTGACAGTGGGTATGAAGATGTGGAAGCACTTAAACCTAACTAACCAAACCCTGATGATTGTTGGGGTGATTCCCCTTTCGGGAAAATGCCCACCAGCCGAGAATCGAACCCGAGACCCCTAGGCTCGTGGCCAGATGCACCGACCAATACACCACGAGGATGGTTATATTTCAGCTAATTGAAATACTAGGTCAGTGACAGCTAAATCATTGACCTCATTCCTTCTTTATTTAATTAGATGGTTTAATAACTTGAACCAGTGTAACCCAGTATAAAGCTTCAACCTTGCAATATACTAGATTTCTGGTTAAGGTACGTTTGTGTATAAATCTCGACTGGATTGCACTGGAGGAAATTTACCGCTTGTGTTTTATTAAAAGGGTATTTTTTATCTCCTTAGCGAGAAATGTTTTAAATAATTTACTAACTATGAAGGAGATAGTAGCAAAAGAAAACAATCTAATCTCTTTTTTTTTAAATATTAATTCATACATTTTCAAAAATTATCATTTAATATTTTTTCATTAGTTGTTTAACAATAATCATTATATTTATTTTCAAAAATTATAAGTTATTTAAATATTTTAAATTTTTTTAGAAAAAATATTATTTTAATTTATTGAAACCAAGAGGGTGATTATCATGATCCCTTGAAACCAAGAAGGTGATTATCATGATCCCTTGAAACCAAGAAGGTGATTATCATGATCCCTTGAAACCAAGAAGATGATTATCATGATCTCTTGAAACCAAGAAGATGATTATCATGATCCCTTGAAACCAAGAAGGTGATTATCATCTTTCCATGATAATGACTTTGAGGGTACGTCATAAAAACAGAAATTTTTCATTTTGGATCATATCTCCGTAACTATTTGATATATGAAAAAACTTTGCACTGTAAATACAATTAAAAATAAAAATATTTTATTTGAAATATATGGTTTCTGAGCTATACACAAATATATTTTTATGGAGCACTTTGAAATTGAAATCGAAATTGATTGTTATGATCTTTGGTGGACAGAGATGTTTCTCTTTGGTGGACAGAGAGATGTTTCTTTTTCTCAGTGTTTCTGTAATAGTGTATACTATTTAATTCATGATATTTGGTATAGTGTCTATACGAGAATGTGCATTATTTTATTTCACAAATCTTACGAGTTGTTAATAAATGTATATTTTAAGATAAACGAGAGATAAAGTCTGTGTGGTGCACCGTATTATTTATTTTTTACTAAGGATACATTGTTTAGACTTTGAATCCAAATAAATGTCCTGATACTAATTACTAAACCTTGACAACGATGGGCTTTTGTAGTTTAATACAAAACTAAACTTACACTTTAAATTAATTGTAAACTGTAATATTGTATAATAATTTGCAAATATTCTTAAGTCTAGGAAATACAAACGTTTTATATTAATAAAATGAAGAGTATGTTTTTGTCTGTCATGAGTATTGCGTGATATCCACCGAAGGAAGAGGTCTGAAATTTACAAAATTAGTAGCCCATGTTCATGAAAATGTGCACCTAGAAGCCGAGATTTTAAAAATTCTACTAGATTTTTTAAAAATTGATTAAAATCTGGTTTGGAAGATTTTTTTCTGTTTTTTGAAGAAACGAAAAGTGTTGCCAGGGGTAGCTACGGAATCCATTGGTAATACCTGATACTTTTGCTAGTCATGAATAAATACAGTCAAGTCCAACTGTTAAACCAATCCATATTAAATAAAAATAATTCCAAGCTCAACTCCCTCTCTTGTTTGCGTGTCTACCAGCTCTGACTGTCAGAAGAGACCCTCGGAGAAGGTAGTTGGCTTGCTAATACCTAAAATTACCGGTCTCTTGTCACATAACCTCTTTTTGTGAACGTGTTTATTGATTGTGGAATGAAAATGGAGTTGTAAGAAGGAGTTGTGAAATGGAGAGAGTATTATGTTGTGAAATATCTAGATCAAGCCCTAGTACACTGTGATGGTAGACACAAGTGCAGTCAGGCCCAATGTGTAAGATGGGGTGTGTGTTTGTGTGTGTGATGTCTAGATGATCTGAAAGAAAAACACTGATTCTATTAAAAACTCAATGAAGGATGGATAAATGATTGTAAGTTTGTGCCAAGCTCAACTAAACGGGAGTTTAGTCATTTATGGTCACCGAGTACGTGGACTAAGGGTTAGGCTTATCTAGTCCAGTCTGTTGGTGATAAGTCCTGGTTGGCTGCACCGAGGATCCCCCTTATCCAACAAACAATCTCCTAATATCATTCCATGCAAAACCAGGTTCATTTCCTCTAAATTATATCATTATGACTCGTATTCGACTAACATAATTAAAATAAGTATAAAATAGGTGACCTGGTGGTCTAGGGGTAAGGTGTCAGACTTCTGTGATAGGGGTCCGGGGCTCAATCCTCGGTCCCGGCACGGATTTATCTGATTGCCAAACCCTTCCTTCACCTCTGACAAGACGTGTATTAATTCACCCTACCATTACACATTAGCGTAAGTGCGTATAACCCGAACGGGTATTAAGACGCGGTGCTAATAATAATAATAATAATAATAAAATAAGTATATCGAGAATGAGTATTATAGCGAGTTTTCCCTCCGAGTTTTGAAAAGTCGGTCGCTGAAATGACTTTGTAGTTAACAACAATTTAAAAGATGTGACGATAAAAAAAACACACGGAGTGCAACAGGTAGGATCAAGTATAGTACCATGGGGAAATGGGTCGAGCTAGAAACAAGAGGTCGTTAAAAGAATGACAACAATCATGGCAGGGGTGGTAAGTGTACAAAAGGGACCACAACGCTTATGGAAAATCTTAAAACACTAGTGTTTAAAAGAGGCTCCAGAGGATAATTCCTCCTATTTTCCAACTGAGATGGACTTTATAATGTTTTTACTTTCTCTCGACACCTCAGAGGGAGAATTATTGTGATCGTAAAAAAAAATCGAACACGATATTTTACAAATGTCAACGTTTCATGACCCTCCGAAACAAAAAAGTGGTTTCCGCAATGCCGTATGTTGATATGTCTATATGTCTGTCAGTCTATCTGTCTGTCCATCTATCCTTCCATTTTTACAAAACATTCTGCCCAAATACATAAAACCATTTACTTGTTTTAGCAGTTTTTTTATTTATTCTAAACTTACAATCATTTCCTGATCCGTCTTTATTAAAAACTATCACCTTTGTTTTTGAAGACATTTATACGAAGATCTATTCTGACTGTTATTACATGCAAATGAGTTAATGCATTCTGCAAGTCACTTTCATTCTCAGTCATTAATACGTAATTCTCTGCATATAGCTGCACTCTCACATTCACTTTGTCCATTTGCACACCAACCACGTCCTACCAAGAACTTCTCATACTTTTAGACATGAAAACATTAAACAACCATGGAGACATAACATAAACTTGTCTAATACCCTATTCAATGTCAAACCATTAGTTCAAAGCTCCATACACCCTAACACACGCTTTACTTCTATCATATACCACCATAATTGCATTTAATAGGCATCCATCCACACCATACTTTCTCAGAACATTCCATAACATAATCCTATTTAAATGATCTGAGGCTTTCTCCAGATAAACGAATGCACAATAAACTTTCTTCCTTAGCGCCACACATTTCTCAATCAGTTGTAATGCAAATATCTAGTCTATTCAACCTTTACCTGACATGAAACCACATTGCATAACCCAAATATTTTGACCAGTTTTTTCACGCATCCTTTCAATTAAGACTCTCAAAAACTTTGCCTGTAATAGTCCTACTCAACAAACTAATCGCCCTATACTTCTTACATTCACTGCAAATGCAAGCTGCTCGTTAAGACCAAGAGAGTTCACATATTAGGAATTAAACTACGCTGATTAATAAAAATTAATATGTTGTGAACAAGTCCTGGGCCAGACTTAGGGAACTTAACATATTATTTGCATCCATATTTTAAATCCAAAAGAATTAGCACCACAACACTGTTAGAATTTAAGAAAACCAAAAGTGAATGTAACATTTCATCCAAGTCGACTGGGGATGGGTGAATGAAGATAATTCACCAAATAGAATCTCTCCTTCTTTGCGAGGGTGAAGGGGGGAGAAGGGAGTGTAGGCGCAAACATAAAGTAAACAACGACTCAAGAAACTGGAGACCTAGTGCTTCAGACATAAGTAGAAAGTGAAACCAATAAAAAATTATAGGGTCTTGGGACACATTATTAACCAGCGAGTAAAAAAGTTTGAAGCAGAGATTGGATTATTTCCTATAATAAAACAAAAGTTTTGCCCACTTAGCAAATAAACAACCCATACAGAACAAAAGAAAAGTTACAATTGACAGTACAGCTTTAACCACGAGATCACATCACCATCTACTCACAGTGTTTCAGTTATGATAAAATAAAGCTAAAACCCTTTATAAACAAAATAGATACAGCCGCGATATGATGCTGTCACTGTAACGAGAATACAAGTTCAGTAAGTTCAGTTTGTTCAAAATTTAAAATTATTTTCTTGACTCATTCTTGCTTTCGGTTGGACTAATATTACAATATAGAACATCTAAAAACATCTCCTAAGGATTTAGATATTCAAATGCTATTGATGGTGCATGCTACGATATCGTTTGGAATTCTGCGGTGACATTAGTAAATGCTTTCTAAATATACTATTCTTTCCCTTGCCACCAACAAATAAAAGAAATCATAACTCTTTAGGTGTTGGAGGAGATTATAGCTGAGTATTTAAGAAAGTACTTTGTTTCCACTGTCTGAAAGAACTTTTTACTAGCAGATTAGTAAATCATTAGCAGCAAACACACCTAAAGTGTGAACAGAAATTCCTCGGTTGTATTGCCGCGTAATAAATCACTCTTCTTTTTTAGGAAGCAGCAGCGTGTTTCGACTGTCGATTGTGTGGGGACAAAAAAATAGATACACATTAATTTCCGTTTCCTTTACGGAGAAAATCAAATAAATTGTTTTATGATCTACCACAAAGAGTTACTACTATCTTTGTTCACTAGATACATTCTAAAGATTGCAGAATGTATCCATAATTCTTTGAAAATTTACTGTAATTATTATTGACGCGGTGCTAAAAAAATTTACTATGATACAATCTTAAATTACATTTTTTTAAAAGTGTTTTTTCCTTATCTTAACATTACAGAGAGATGAACTAATTCACCTCTTATTTAGACTGAAAATAAAATAAAATGTTGATAGATCTCTCGCTAAACAATTCATGATATCATGGCGAATAAAAACATTGACAGCATTATTTAAGTACTTTTTAAAATCCTTTTTATAGCATTCCACACAAGTCAAGTGTTATCTTTTAAACTGTTCTTTTAAACTGTTGTTTTAACTGTTCTTTTAAACTATGATATAACTTTAGACATTATGTTTTTATTATAAACTTGTATTAACTAACATATCCTTACTTTTTATTGCAATCATTTTTATTGCTTGTATACTTTAAATAGTTCTAACATTTCAACTAAATTTTATTGTCAGAATATTAAGAATTGCTGAATGCCATGATGCAACGTTAACGAACAAACTAACTTGCTTTGTTAAGGACGTTGCATAGCTATGACGTCACCACAGGTCAAGATAGGATTTCCCATGTTAATGAAATTTACGTTGTATTCGGGGTGTTTTAAAGATAAAACTTTAAAACCAAACCCATATATTTTTCAATAATTCTAAAAATAGTCCTATAATGTCACAAAATTATTATTTTTATCTTGAAATAAATTATTGTAAAAGTATTTTTAATAAATTCTCTTCGGCTTTAGACTATTTGGCTTGGTCACAAAAATGTCCTGAAGGAGTCCTCCCTCCAGGATATAGATTTAAAAAGTTCGTGGTAGAATGTGTATATCTAGAATATGAAAAGAGAAAAATGTAATTTTGAAAAGCAAGTCAATGTTTTCAAGGAGCAAATAGTATAGTGGTTGTTTTAACTCGTCATATGAAGAGGGAAGTGTTAACAGTATATAAAAAAGAGGCCTCGAGAGGCTAACCACTCCTTTTATTCCCTCTCTTTCTATTTCGTACATTGGTGTCCAAGCGTGATATGGCTTAGGTGCGTCAAGTTAAGATGCAACCCACTTAGCAAAATAGGTTCGAAATCTCCAAACAAGCAACGTCGTTAAAACTGTAAACATTCAACCTCCTTTCTAACCTTATGGCTGAACCGGAAGTGGCAACGGACATGTACAGGACAAATCATGCACATACCATCCAAAGACCTACTCACACACATACACACACACACACACACACACAAACTTAAACACCCGTATATACCCATCTACACATATGTAAACACATTTTTATTTCTTGATATAAAAACCACTCGTAAAATCTAAAGTTAAATTGAGTTAAGAGGGAAGTTGCAAATCAAAACGATCAAAACTTGAATAGTAAAGTGGACAGGCATGTTGATACTCCAAGCCACCGCTTATGAGACATAATGCATATACGACTTATCAATAATTGGAAGCTAAAGTTCAAGCAAATAATTTTGGCCACCAGATTGGAAAATAGTAGTTTATAGAATTTGTTCCATTTCAATTCGTCGTTAAAGTCGTACATTGGCACTGTCTAAAGGGTTAAAAGATGTTAATAAAGTGCAGTGTATGGTATATTTACACTCGTAGCCACCGTACCTAGGTACTTGTATTGTGCTTATACATAAACCCGGTATCAGCTAGATTACTAGAACGTACTACTAATTTATTTAATATAGCTAAATTAAGGTGTACAAACTTGTCTTACACTTAACAAGGCCTCAAAATTATAAATAATATATACACATTTTAAATTTAATAAAATTAACTTAAAGAAGGAAAATATTAATAAAATAAATTGTACATATAAATTAATTAGAAATGAAATTTATAAATTGCAGAATGCAAGCATGTGAAATAAAATTTCTGAGAAGTACTATTATAGGAGTGACAAGAATGGGTATATGAGAAATGAGAGGATGAGAGGGATAGTTAAAGAGGAGACAGTGAGGGAGAGGATAGAGATGTCATGACTAAGGTGGTACGATCATGAGAGGGAGAATGGAGGAGGAGAGGATACCAAAGAAGATGTTGGAAAAATGAAGTGGTAGGCAGGTAGCCAAGAGGAATAACAAGGTACAGGTGGCTGAATCAGTGTAGATAAGTGTGGATGGAGGAGTGAGGAGGAGACTGAGTCATGGTTGAGGGGGAGAAAGGAGAATTGGAGAGGATTATGTTCCAAACCCTAACTGTGACTGGAAACTGTTCATGATGAACAAAACTCACAATTCATTATTATCTGATAAATTATCACAAATATGATATCATTAAAACATTTACCTAATACTCCCTTCATATGTACCTTAGTTTACCTCGAAAGTTAGCAAGATCACCTTGCATTGTTCCACTACTGCATAGCTTATAAGATAGGGCCACGGTGTGTTTTATCAAGTGTAGGGTACTGTACCTCATTATAGAGTACAAACAATTAATTTAAAATAATCATATATATATATATATACATTTAACAATTTTATACCAATAACTACTCCATACAAAATCTCGAAGATAAATCATTATTTTATTAATTTATATAGTTATTCTTAGAGGACAGCGTCGTACAATGTATGGTGTTAGTGGATAGCTCATTTAATGCCCGTGACGTCACAACAGAGAAGGACTGGGATTTTTGTAAGGATAGATAGAGAACATAATACATTGATAGCACGTGTTTTAAGTCAATATCCTTTTCATGAGTTGAGACTTGGACGATGAATAATCGGGTAAGGATAAGATAATAATTTTGAAGAATAAAATTAGAGATTTAAATGAACGTCATTTTTTATTTGAAACCATTTATTATGTTGAAGTGTTCTTATTATTTGGTGGAAATATATTGTACACTAAGCGGACACATTATGTCTTTAAGCCTTGGAGTATATAATAGTAAATCTTTTAGGTCATTGTATATGCTACGAGTAAAGTCCGGACTTGGATAAAGTCATCATTATCCAGAAAATGTTGACATAATTTTTCTAAAACGTCTAGGTTTTGTTAAGTGAGAGGGGGTGGAATAATGTTTTTTAAAGTCTATCAGAAAAATATGGACACTATCCATCCAAACTTGAATTATTAAATCAAATTATAGGATTGAGGTTAGGTTGGGCTAAGAAAGCATCAAAATGAGGCATTTTGATTGTTAGAGCGTTCAGTGTCATAATCCAATTTCAGGTCCCAGATCAAAATAACGTTCCAAAATATAATCCGTTTTGAAACGTTCTTAGTTTTACATATAATACTCAACGTTAACCCAGACTAGCTGGGTAATGTCGAAATAATCCGGATAAGGTTGAAAATGAAATAACCTGCTTCATCTTTCTGTATCTATCTACTGTACTTGGATAATGTTGACTTCTCTCAGCTAATCTCGAAACTATTCAGATCTCGCACTTTATAATGGTATAAATAAGTTAGTATAAGATTTTGTACAAACATAGTACTAAGTTTATGTTGCAAGATATGTTTTGAATATTTGGAGAGTGTGTATAGAAATTTAGATTATTAGCCTTCTTGCAAATATCTTTAAAATGATCCATTAAATTTAAATGTTCGTTCATTATTACGCCTAAGTTCTTTGCATTACCTGGATTAGAGTATAATCTATATGGAACATAAGAAAGATTTATATCTGACTAAATTTTATATGTCCCGATAGTCATTGAGTGTGATTTAATGGAGTTAAGGGCAATATAATCGACCTCGGTGGTCTTGGTGTAAAGTTATCTCCTTAGGACGCGATGTTCGTGGGTTCAAACCCAACCGGGGTTAACGGATTTTTCCTGAACGATAAAAATCCGTAGCGCAATTTCCTTTGGAGTGAAAGTAAAGCTGTCAGTCCCATGTCGATTGTGGCGTGTAAAGGAACATTAGAAGGGATGCGAAAATACCCATCCTGGCAAAACCGGTAAGCTCTTTCGCGCTCGTTCATAAAAACTCAGTACGGAGGGCAACGGGAAACCACCACACTTCTAGAACTCCTGTAGTCCTTGGAATTTCTCCCAGATGATGCAGACAGCACTAACCAGCTCCGGATGGATCACATCAATTTTCGGGTTGTTGGCGTAAGAACCGCACCGTTATTACCTGATCATTCTCAAACAGTTTTAAATCAGCATTGTTTTTATAAACACCATAACCTAAAGTCTACAGCCTTTTAAATAAATATAATTCAATCCTTTTGATTGCCGAATGGTCTAAGGCATCACTGTCGCAATATACTGGACTGCCGATTAAGGGTAAATAAGGGCATTAATTCCGGTTGGATTTAATGCAGTTTTTTTAAAAATGGTTTTCCCCTCTAACTGCACGCAAACGCCAATATACTTCCTCTGAACTCACCGTCCCTCATCCCTAACCCAAATGCGTAATGAGTACATGTGCGTATTGCCCTAACGGGTGATAAGACACTGTGTAAGTAATAATTAATAAATCTTTGAACATCCACCTTGAATATTCTCTTCAAAGTACATCACAGCCACAACTGGTCAGATTCATTCATTACAAGAAACGAGGGTGGAAGGGGGAATAAGCTGATAAGTGGATTAGCGGTTTAACTTCGTAGATAGACAGAAGGGAGAAACTAATAAACCTTTTGTTGGCATTGCGGTCTGCCTTGGAGAACAAAAGTTGGGATACCTGATAGTCTTAAAAGTATTATTCTCGTTTAAATAATGTATCATATTTCAACATCCTTTTGAATTCTAACATATATAAATTTAAATTCATTTTGAATTACTCATTATTTTATTTGCGATATGATCAGTTATTACTTTCTTTGTATAAATGTTATATTTAACATATTTATTTATTTCTAATAAGCTAAATGATCCAAAGGGTGGAATACATGCAAGGGCGCACATGTGGTTTTTCCAAATGGGGAGGAGATTGGAGTCTCATCTGTCGGGGATGTGGCACCCCCCTCTTCAAGAGAAGTTTCAGGAATGTAACCTTGTGAGAGGGAATTGTGGAGCATCTGAACATAATTCTGAGATAATTATATGAGTTTAAAGTGCCAATATTTAGCAAAATATATATATATATTCTGAAAGTTTAATAAAAAAAATAATATTTAGTTGTAGCTAAACCCATTGAAAAGAAACATTATATTTCTCTTAAGTTTATTGAAAAGAACAAAATGAAAAGAAAGCTGTTGAAGAGGGAATGTGAGAAAATATACATTTTATAATTTTTATCCCAAGCTAACTCGGATATTGATGCTTCAAGATTGTTAACGGGTCATTCACCAGAAACGGGGCATTTTAGAGATAGAAGAATAAAATATATTTTTGGGTCAAAACTTAAACATATTAAAGTTTTCAGAAATCCAATAGGATGCTGAATATTGATTGGCGGCTTGCAGAGATCAATACAAATTATTTATCTGTTAATATGCACTTTTAGTTTTTGTTTGCCACGGAGTTGACACAGAGGTGCCATGGAGTTGATGTTCTAACTTTATTTTTACTTTATCGCTACCTTACAGGTAGAGAAAGTGTTGTAATCGTAAATTTTTGATGAATGTCGACGTTTCATGACCCCCCGAATCCAAAAAAGTGGTTTTTGCCACGTCATCTGTTTGTCTGTCCGTCTGTCTGTCTGTCCATCTGTCTGTCAGTCTGTAATTTGGGCTAGAGCCTAAAATAAATTTACAGATTGAGCTAAATCTTGGTATCTAGTGTTTTCATAGGGTTAACCCAAGGGGTTTTTGGAACTTGGTATTTAACCTTAAAGTTAAGGGTAGTTTCCTAAAGGGCGAAAAGAGAAAAAAATATATTTTTATCAAAATCAACTCCAATGATTTTGATTGAATTTCATTTTAAGCTTTGATCAATATTAAAAAAAAAATGGCTACTCTCAAGTTTACATCAAAATGACTTTAAGGGTTCCGTACGGATGCGTGAATTCTAACTTTTTTTAATTATAACTCCGTAAGTCTTTCAGATATGAAATTACGTATCGTTGAAAATATGTAGGTATATTTATAATAACAATCTTTTACTTGAAATTTAATTTTATAAAAACCAATAGTTTTCAAGCTAAGCGCAATTTTTTTTTTTAACTTATACAACACTTATGGTTAAGTATTATGACCGTGAAAAAAACCTAACCCGAGATGTTCGAGATGTTGTTGGAGGTCAACGTTTCACGACCCACTGAACATTAAAAGTCTATTTTTGCAATGCTCTCTGTTTGTGTGTCTGTCTAACCCTAAAATTACGAATAGTTTACTAAAGGATAAAAAGAAAAAAAGTAGATTTTCTCAAAATCGGCTCTTATGATTTTGATTAAAATTTGTATATGGTCGTTGATTAAGATTATAAAAAATTTCTATTTTCTATTTCTCATGAAAATGAATTTTAGGGTACTTTACAGAAGTGGACATTAACATATGTCCGCAACTATTTAAGATACTAATTAACTTAATATCACAAAATTGTAGTACTATTAAAAATAAAAACTTTTATTTGAAATATATCTTTATAAAACTAATTGTTTCTGAGATATTGGCAAATATATTAATATAATTTTGTGATCTTATTTGTACATAAGATACTACTTATGTTTTAAAGAAATTTTTTTTAATGCCATAGAGTAAGTAAATAAGTAAGTCTCTCAAAAGTGTATGTTCTGTTTCCTTCAACCTCTTAGGAGAAATGTTTGTACACCAATGATCTATCTCTATCATTTTAGACTTAGGAGTAAATATTTACCTTTTTTATTGGTCCAAATATACAAATGAGGACTTTAATTCTTTAAAACTAAAATCATAAAATTTAAAACCGGGGGTCAAAAAATGTTTTAGATAAGTATAACGCAATTTGTCCACGGGTTTGCTTTTGTATATTATTTCGTTTCACATATATTACGAGTTTTGAGTAAATATTTACATTTTTAAACAATGGAGTGAGAAAGTCAGAGCGGAGTTGCGTACCTTTTATTTATGATAATAAAGTGCTGCGGGTTTTTAAGGAGGTCCATCCAAAATTAAAATACTTGTTTCATGTGAACATTTTCTATACATATGAATCCAGTAACAAGAACTGCGGAAACAATTTTTTCTGGTTTTATTTATTGTAACAAAAATTAACACCTCTCCACAGAATTATTAAAATGTCGTAAACTAAGTTAATTTATCTTATCCTTTCTCATATAATGAAAATAATTTAGGTTCTGAAAAACACTGTGTTAAAGTATAGATTTAAAATTTTATCAAAAACAATATGTTTATGTAGCGATTGTTCAGCGCATGTTGAAACTTGTAATACTCAAATATCTTTAAAAGGTTGATTTTACGCCGCGTTATAGCAGCATCTACTAAAACTTGCTTTATCTCTGACATAATATAATGCCACAATTTATTTTCAAAGTTCTTTGGAAAAGAAAATGTCTTGTCTGGATTTATCTGCAAAAATTTAACATGGGCCATATCACTCGCATTGTTTAACCTTCTTTCTCCTACAATTTCCCCAACATAATAATAAGTCTTTTTCCCGGCATAAAATTCCCCAACGACATAACTCTTATTCATGGACTCTGAAGATATCTTGTTTTGCACTCTAAATATGTTGATTGTGGCATATCCTCCGAATTATCCGAGTCAGTTTAAATATCTTCAACTCTTTAGTCTCTTTGGTGGAGTAGCTGGGAACAAAAGTCAAGGAAAAAGAAGTTAACTTTACCATATTACTATATATATATGATAGCTTATTATTTTAATTGAGAAGTAATGCATAGGTATCTATTCCAATTTTGTAAACTCTTAAAAATACACCTAGAACATTTTAGCAAGGCATTTGAAAAGGATACCATCCACTTTGCTTTTGTACGAATCATCTTCTTTATTGGAGAAATTCATGCTACCTATGCTGTAGTATGGACATACATCATTTGGGGGACATGTGAAACAACTCAACCTCCTGAAGTGAAGGATGCCCTGAGCTATTGACCCTGTCACCTGATGATTTTGAAGAGTTCCTTTGAAAATGACGGTTTCTTCAGTCTTGATAATAGCAGTGTAAGTATCCACCACAGTCTTAGGTATAGAGAATATCTCAATCCCCTTAATATTTTTTGTTAATGACTCTACCATTTCGCTGAAGGAAGAGACATATTTCCCTTGTGCTATAATTAAATCAGTGGTGCATTTTTTAAGTTCCCCTTAGCCTATCAGGGGCACCCTTCCAATGGCCTGTCTCAATGTAATTCCATGGCATGATATCAAGTGCAGGAAACAGTATAGGAATATATGTCGTCTTCAATTTAAACATGTTCTGAATTCTATAATGTGTAGTAAACCCATCAGTTATGAAGTGAATAGTTTATTTTTTCGATACAATATATTTTACTTTGTTGAAAACTGGACTAAAATGGCCAAATATTACATTGGGGTTGCGTTTTAGGCTGTCTGACAAAATGTACACAATCCCATTGAAAGGATTTCATCCGATTCATTAGGCTTGTGTTAAATCATTACTGTATGAATGGTTATTTGTTCTCTAGAAAGTTAAAAGTGAAATGCTTGAATCTCCTGTGAGTATTTGCAGAAATAATTTTCTGATAAGTCCATGTCGATAATAACATCATTTGAAGATAAGTGTTCCATTAATTTTCTTAGTTCTGTGTGTTGATGTATGGTACTACAAGTGTGGGTCATATATTTTGAGATCTGATTTTCCAGCTATTTTGCCAGTTTTTCAGCTGTCAGACTTATCCGGTATTTGCTATTTTTTTTACTTAATTAGGTTTGCCCTTTATGTATATTGTTTTATTTTTTAAACCCATTTGTTTTAATAAACTGGTTTAATGTTATCAAAATCCAAAATTGTTACGTTCTTTCCTCTGCAGTTATTGCATCGCCTTTCAAGACATTTAACTTCAACTACCTCTACACCCTCACAGCAGAGTTGTTTAAAAATATCATCAGGCTTGCTCTCAATAACTATGATTTTCTGCTTCATCTTAGAGACAAGCAACCTCATATTCTCATGTGCAATACACATACAAGTGTCACGTGCAGAGGCTTTTCGATTAACTATCCAAAAAGGTCTTAATTGGCAGAATGTTGAGTAGCCGACAGAATAGTTAGGTTGTGCTGATCAGAAAATTTTGTGTGAGTTGAGAAAGCTGTTATTTAAACATTTTTTTTATATTCATTTCTTTTACTATGTCCGGCTTTTCAGGACACTGTGCGCTATTTAAATCATCTTCAGGAAAACATCTGTATATCCTTCTTAATTTTTTTTAAGCTGACAATATCTCACCAACTTAGTCAGAGAGTCATCCGGGAAGTTAAAAACCTTATAATTGTCCAAGCCTTTAAGTGTTTTCATGAACCTATATTTATTGATTATTTTACCAGCAACAAATTTTACAAAATGTTTATGGATTTTTAGTGCTGTCTAATATCTATAGAGTTTGACCGTAACTGTGCAGCTAAGACTTCATTAACAAACACTTTCTTTTTTACCTCTTCAGTTAATCTAAGGCCTTTCATAAACGTCCTTATATTTTTACGTGGTGAATTATTGTTTTGTTTATAGCTTAGTTCCCTCAAATATTTACCTTTATATTAACTGTACCTCTTTGTATACTTTAGCAACTCTTTTCCCAAGTTCTTTTTTTTTTTTTGTGTATGCCTTTCTTATATTCCTACTTACCTTCTTTCTTCCTGCATGCTTCTTGAGTAGCATTGAAGAAGGAAGACTTTGTGCAACATCTTGTGACAATATATTTTGCTTAGAAGTAGAGTTTTTAGAGACTCGAGAGCAAGCTGGAGAAGCATAATTTTGACCATTTGACTGCATATTTTGAGAGTTAGAAGTATTTCTCGAAGAACTGTAAAGGATGTGTGATGGAGTTTGCTGAATATAGTATGCATGTTTTGGTTTGGTATGAGGTCTATTGTCTTGAAGACCATTAGCAATTTTTTTTTACCTGTTTCTATATTTTTAGAGAATGTTTTCGCCAATATTTACTTTTTATCCTCTTAACTCTTTCAGAAGTTAACTCAGAAATGGGCTGTATTTTACCTTCTTTTCTGCGGTTGTGATGCCTCTCTCACTCCTTTCGCTTTGCTTGCTCATAAAGTTTTGAATTGCTCTTGATCCACTAACTTTATTGTCTCTCACACACTTTCTGCTTCTTCCTCAAAGATTTTTTGGCTTTATCTCTTTTATTCCCCCCCCTCCCACCCCCGTTCTGGAATAAGAAATGTATACTTATTTAAACAAAGTCAACACAGTTATTTTTTATAACAATTCTAGTTTAATTATAATAATAGCTGCAAAATAGTGAACCAAAAAAGTATACGATGCTTATTACTACTGTTCATTTAGTTCAAGCTATATAAGCGATAAACAGTGCTCCATATCAAGGGCGCACAGATCAAAACTTTAAGAATGGCTGTGCTGTAGCCGATGCAATGGTTGGTTATCTATTAAACCTAGAAATTATTATAAAACTCAAGAAGCTCTTATCAGTTTTTTCGCTAATACAATAGGACTAAACCTCGGGATGTGTTAAACACAACATAATACTAGTACACAAATTTAAGCAAAGAGGAAATCATGTGGAGAGCAACTGTGTCATTGACATGGCTTTAATGTCTGAATATTGCATTAAAATACTCATAATATGTACATACTAACACTATGCAGTATTCGTGTCTACCATCTTTCCATTTATTTCAAAATTTCCCTTGGTCCATGGAGTTGATATGAAAATAAATTACACAACTTCAGATATTTATTTATTTTAAATTACAGGGTCTAAAAATGTCTCACTATTAATAGGAAATCGTGTTATATTATCTAAATATAAATATGAGTTTAAAAACACAAGTTAAATATAAAACTATATAAAAATAATATTGAAGTAATGAACACAGTCCATGGAGATGATTTCAACCACTTTGAAGATTTTTTATAAAAAATATATTAACAGTTTGTATATAATACATGGTGGGACGATTTAGAAGAGTACTTAAATTAATTATAATGGTAATTAGATTTTAAAAATTCCATATTTAAATGAAATATTTCCCTGTTACATGAAATACCCCGTTTCTTGAGAATGACCCTTATACCAAATTGCAGTCAAATCCCAAATACACAATTCTATTTTATCATAAGTATTAATAAAAAAGTAAATATTGCAGAGTGATAAGGGGGACTCCCAAGAATACTCGCATTTCCCAGTACTAAACAAGAGCCTATAATAAAGTATTAAATCCCATACATGCAAACACCATTGCAGAATGTTATTAATATTGTTATTATTATTAAAATCACTATCAAGTGTACACCCCATTTAGACCAAATTAGAGCAGTATATAAAATATACCTACATTAATTTACAGAAAAACACATTGTGCTTAGTACAATATGTTAATAATTATCATTTATTACCAATATGCTCTTATTATCTTTTAGCTTTGAATTTATTTTAAATAAAACATATATGTATAAATATATAATTTTATTCGGCTTGTTGCTTTCTTGTTAGCTAGTATTGCTTTTCTTGTTGTGTTAGGATTATGTGTAATTTTGGGACTACCGGGGTTTTCTCTGACATGGCCTTACTGTATTTCTGTGGTCCTTAGTAGCCAGGAAAATCAAGTAGATAGTCTAGTAGAAAGTTTTGATCTACTAAATATAATTATACTTTACGAAACCATAATTTTATATTACGAAAATATTCTTCATAGTTTTCATCCAATCAACTTTTTCATCTATTTAAAATATATAGAACACTCAAACGGTGAATAATAAATATTTATTTCTAAAATTGTCTTTATTATAAAAAGTGTTTTTAAAGTTTTATCAAACAATGGACTCATTTTATGTTTTATTTAGAAAAGTGTTTACATTTTTCAATATTGTTTAAATGTGTAACCGTTTTGCCAGTGCTGTGTCAGGATATTGTGACCTCATTGCTACATTCACGCAATATCATGAAAGAGGTTGCATTTGTGAATTAAGTTTTGCAAAATAACCAAAATATACATATCTAGAATTGAATATATATATATTTTGCTTCCCCTGTAAAACATCTAAGATTCCCTCTTATGTCAACGTATGAATTTACATTTTAATTTTGTGGTTTTAATAGATAATATATTTATTTAGAGCTGTGAAACCTAATCATAGACCATAATAGGTACAAATTAGTTTTACAATGCCAAAAATATTAGTTTGTATCTTGGAGTGGAATTTTTATTGAAGCAATTTAATTTAACTGTCAACAACTCAAGTTGTTGGTAATATTCAAGGAATGAACTTTTGAAAATATTATTGAAAGTATGCAGAAAAATTAAACTTTTTTACTTTATTTATTTTACTTAATTTATTTAACGTTCACTTTCCGAACCAACTGAAGATATAAGCCACACGATCATTTCTTTGAGCGAGTGTGAAAATCAAGCCAAATTTTCCGGAAAAGGTATTTTCAGGGTTCTTTTATATGTCACACTCAACTTGGGACTGATGGCTTTACTTAGGGCAAGTTTCATAGTCAGATTTAGTACGCCTAAAGTGCGAGTCGATACTAAATACAGGACGACACCTACCTAGACCAAAATGGAATGGGCCAGTTTCGCATATGAAACTGACCCATTCCATTCAATTTCAGGTAAGTGACGTCTTGTATTTAGTATAGCGCCGCACTTGAGGCGTACTAAATCTGACTATGAAACTGGACCTTAACCTCCGAATAAAGTTGTGTTACGGATTTTCACTGCTCTAGAAAAAAAAGTTGACCACAGCTGGGTTTGAACCCACGATCATCGGCTCCTGAGGTGAGGTCTTCACCTCTAGGCCCCCCGAGGTCAACAATAAACTAGTTAGAGCTATAAAACGTGTTTGATGTTATCCAAAATAAGAAACAATAGAAGTTCATTTATAAATTAAATTAATCCTCTCCTTCGCGTCTTACTACTCCCCTGGTCTAGCCACTTTATGACAAAAGGACGAAGAAGGTAAAAATGGAATTAGGCGTTTAAGTATTCGTGTGGAAGGAGAGTGGGAAATAATTTAGGAATAAATCGCCTTGGAAAATTCAACTGAGATTTGAACTCCAAACTAATCTCGTCACTGGCCAGCCAGAGGTGACACCTTTATCCACGTACCCCCATGTGCGAAATAAATCTGAAGAAATGTTGTAGATGGCTAGCAAATTAAATGAGGAGAAGTATCAAAATGAGTTATATAAACAACATAGTAGGACGAACCGTAATACTTGCTGTAAGAAGGGGAACGTTAATTTCCCAAGAGTTGTGAGAGAGAGAAAGTTCATGTCTGTGATTTGAGATGCAAACCGCCCTCCACCATTTTCTCTAGGGACCACATTATATAATCCTGATTCCACATCAACGAACCTCTTCTTTAACCAACACTCCACGCTGTTTGGTTAAGAGGAATTTGACTGACACCGGAATTAAATTTATATACAGTAGAACTTTTCTAACTTAAAGTTCAAGGGATATCTGAAAAAAAAAAATTGAAATATACAAAATTTGAATTAACCATTTTCATGAGTATCTCGGCAGCTGGTACACAATTGATCAATAATATTGAAATATGCTAAATATAACCATACTCACATTTTATTTTATTCTATATAATACACGCATACACAATAAATACATATATTAAAAAATAAGAAAAATTATAGCACAAAAATAAAAAAAACTTGGAAAATCTAGCATACGAAAAGTGTTAACTTAAATCATAATTTAATGAAAGCCGAGCCAACACATCCCCTATATTAGGCAACCCGCTCACCGCTGGTGAATAATTCCCTGCTTTCTCATTTACTCAGTGTCAATAGGCTGACTCCAGCTTTATTTGACATTCTCGACACACGGGGGGGGGGGTTGATATAGTAGATAATTAAGTTAGGTTTGAAATGAGAACAAACTTGAGAAAAATTAACAATATAGGCTTCAAATTATCCCAATATATCCTTATAAAATTCAAACTAAACGTTTATTTTTTTACCATTGATTTAAATCTCAATTATCAACTGTCAAGTTTTTCAAACTAACCAATGTCATATTAGTTAAACCCTACTGTATATGTTCTTACCAGCTTACGTCACTTGCGCTTTTGTAAAAATTACAACTTTAGGACATATTTCCCCACAAAACCCACCTGGGGTGACCTAACTGCCCACGACATATCTCTATTCTTTCTTTATCTCTCTCTCTCCGCTTTCTCAAACAGGCTGGTGCAGTTTCAAAAATCATGTCAGTGCTCAAAAACTTTTCAAAGGAAAATAACCACTATTGTTGTGCATTATACAACACGGCAGTGATGATTTACCGGTAAGTAAGGCCCTATTTATTTTTATTTCAATATTGTTTCTTACATCTACTTATGTTTTAATTATAATAATACAAACACAATGTATAGTTTATAAAACCTATACAATTTGCTAGTATACAAATTTAAAATAATGGCGGGAGAAAAGTATTGTCATAAATAAAATATCCATGGTCGAATCTCTATGAAAAATATTCACATTTCTTATTTTCACTATTTTATAGGACAGAAAAAATATTCAGAGAATATACCCAGAATTTTCAAGAACTAGAAAAGAAAGTTTCCGAAAGAGGTTTGCAATGTAGAAATGAAAGTGCTTTTGATTTTATTGAAGAAGAAATAAAACGCAGGGATTATGACAGTACCTCAGAACAAAATGTGATGAAAACATGAAAGAAATCAAATTTTATTCAGGAATGGGAGGTCAACTAAATGGCGTAAGACCAGTTATCATCATCCTTCAAAAAACCACACAAAAAAAAATCGTGAAATTTTTGTTAGGACCAAAATGTTGGGTTAAAAAGACATCACTAGTGAGATTTCTATATTGTTATAAACTTATTTTTTTTCTATTATTAATGATATCGTGAAGAACACAAATATATACATATCAAAGATAAAATAAAGGGAAAATGATTGCAAATCAATAACAAGAGGAGAAATTATGGGTGGATTTTATTTTGTACCTTTTTAGGATACAAAAAATTTCATCACACAAATGTGATATAACTATGGGCGGCTGATGGTTCAAGAATGTTAAT
The DNA here is from genome assembly GCA_902155825.1 of Timema genevievae. Classification (NCBI taxonomy): domain Eukaryota; kingdom Metazoa; phylum Arthropoda; class Insecta; order Phasmatodea; family Timematidae; genus Timema; species Timema genevievae. Next base: position 133,364 of record CABFWO010000693.1, on the reverse strand, counting down.
TTTGCCTGCCATAACGTGTTAAAATAATTTTCATTCCTACTGCATTTTTATGTATTTGATGACAGATCAGACGGTACAAAAAGAAAAATGGATGGTATGGAACTCCACACGAATTTTCTCGCTCTATTGTTTAAAAATGTTGATATTTATTCAAAACTCTTAATATACGTGAAACGAAATAATATACAGTAGAGAACCCAAGCATAGATTAGACTATACATACGTACAACTTTTTTGAGTCACGGTTTTAAATTCTATAATTTTATTTCTAAAGAATTAATGTCCTCATTTGTATGTTTGGACCAATATAAAATATCGATATTGGGTCCACAAGGGTCAAAACCTCGTATTAAAATTTCACCTTCCGGTTAAAATTTAACATTTTATTAGGTGTCGCACATCTTCAAGTCATCGCATTGCTATTAAATTTCTCATTTATAAATTTTGACCAATAAAAAATCTATTTATTGATTATTGAGTCTAAAATGAAGGAGATACATAATTATTGTACAAACATTTCTCCTAAGAGGTTAAAGGAAGAATAACATACATTTTTGAGAGATTTATTTATATTTAATTACTCTATGGCATTAAAGAAGTATTTCGTTAAGACTTAAGTGGTATCTCTTTACAGCTAAAGCTCATAAAATTGTATTAGTATATTTGCGAATATTTCAGAAACGGTTGGTTTTATAAAAATATAAATCAAATAAAAGTTTTTTATTTTTAATATTATTAAAGTTTTGCAATGATAATTTATTTAGTACCTCAAATAGTTGCAGAGATAGGGAAATTTCCACTTCTGTAAAGTACCCTAAAAGTCATTTTCATAGGAAGAGGAAAGTAGCCATTTTATTTATAATCTTAATCAAAGCCTGGATACGAATTTTAATCAAAATCGTTATAGCCGATTTTGAGAAAATAGCTTTTTTCTTATTTCGCTTTTTATTAATCTACTCTTAATTTTAGAGTTAAACAGACACACAGACTTACGGCATTGCAAAAACCACTTTTTAGGGTCCGGGTGGCCATGAAACGTCGAGATTCATCAACATTTCGGGTTAGATTTTTTTTACGGTCGCAATACTTTACCTTAGTTTTCGAAAAGTTTATATAAATTATAGATGTTTGAATATTGCTTGATAGTTACTGGTTTTATAAAAATAGGTTTCAAATCAAAGATTTATATTATAAATAGACATACATATTTGCAATGATAAGTAATTTAAAATCTTAAGGAGTCGTGGAGATATGATACAAAATAAGAATTTACACATCAAACCGGAGCCCTTAAAGTCATTTTACCGAAATATTGAGGGTAGCCATTTTGTTTATAATATTTATTAATGTTTATAAATGAAATTCAATCAAAATCGTTAGAACCAATTTTCAGAAAGTCGATTTTTTCTCTTATTGTCCTTCCGTAAGCTACCCTTAATTTTAAGGTTAGATATCCAATTCCAAAAATCCCTCGGGGCAACCCTATGAAAACCCCTAGATACCAAGTTTTAGCCTGATCGGTAAAATAGCTTAGGCTCTAGTTCAGGTTACAGACAGACAGACGGAAATTCAAAGATTACTTTTTTGGATTCGGGGGTTCATGAAACCTAAACATTCATCAAAATCTCTAGTTCAATTTTTTTTTACGATCACAATAAGTTCTCTAGCTGTAAGATAGCGAGAAAGTAAAAATTGGCTATATCAGTCGATTTATGATCTTTTAATGGGCTACGGTACATAAGGAATACGTGACAAAACGTACCAGGGACAAAACGTACCAGGGACAAAACGTACCATGCGGCAAAAGATACCACTCAGGAGGAAAGCTACCTTCTAAGGGTCGTCTAATGACTCTTGATTATTTACCGTGCGACAAAACGTACCACTACGTACATAGAAAATGCATACAAAATATTTGCCGAAATTATGATTTTCTTTAGCTCAGCTGATTTCCACCACACTTTAACCAAGCTTTGGACTGGAAAATGACTATATATTGTTTATAGTCATAATGGCTTGTTTAAAATAAGCTGTGGTTAAGCTCTCGTCAATCTTTTTTGGTGTGATTTTGATTTTTTTAGTTATGCTAGAGCAAGCATTTTTTCAGTCTCTTGATAGTTCTTCTGATTCATTCATCCCCAGACAGCATAGAAAGCATGAATAATTCTTGAAACAAGCTTAGGAAGTCAAAGATACAAGATTGTTTCAAGATTAACAAGGTATTTGAGGAGATTCCAAAATTATACAAGATATTATAAAACAGGGTGCAAAGTTAACTTTGTCGAGAAGATTGCCTAGAGTATCGCTGTGAGCCTTGGTAATTGACGTGTCTTCTTCTCGAACCCTTTTCTTAGCCTCTTGCATCCGCTCCTTCGCCTCTAACTGAGCGTCAGTTGGGACTCCACAAACGTGATCACTCGAAGGGCCACTAAACACTTTATTCTAACCTAACCTAACCTAATTGGGTAAAACTGGCCAGCTACTGGGGATGGGGGAGGGGGCGGAGAAGACCCTGCCATCCTCCTGAGTGGTGAGTGAATCGGGTAAAACCGGGCACTGGGGGACGTGTTGTTGTCCAAGTGGTACGTTTTGTCGGTGGTACGTTATGTCGAGACACTATTCATAAGTGCTGGCTAATCTTTCCAAAAACTGCGCTACGATTTTTATGGACCAGACACGCGATATTATTTTTATTTTTATTAGCAAAATATGATAAAAACCAAATAAATTTCTCCTGATTATTCAAGATGGATATAACCATCGAAATAAAACTTGTGAAAGATTATTGGGCTTAAACTGGTAAATAATTTAAATATTCATTACAAACCTTCCGAGCCTATAAATAAAATAATGTCAGTGACTACAGCCACGTATAGACACGGATATTAAGAAAGTGATAGAATTACCTAGCATTATATCAGCCATCTGAACCAACGGACTCTTTCGAAAATATATCAAATTATTTTTATTTAATAAGTTATTATTAAAGTAGATGATCATTTTAAATAATACTAGCGGACCTGACAGACGTTGTCCTGCCCGAACGTTGGCTTTTCGTTTGGGTGACATAATGGATTTAGATAATAAAACAAATACTATTTGATCATCACAATTACAAATTCACAATTAACTCCAATTAGTGAGTTACACCAATATTACAAATTCAGTGTTTGTCAAGACAACATATAAAAAAAACATCTTTTCACTTTTGGCATTTCGTTCACAACTCCACAAATATCAGCTGTATTGAAAAACAAACATAACTATGAATTATTCTCAGAAGTTCAATTATTCATGAACTTTTCGGNTTCTGATATGCAAAAAATCTACAAAAAAAATCCCCGAAAAAATTCCCTAAAAAATAAAAAAAAATCCTAGAACCCGATTGCAGCGCCACCTACCGGGTCCAATTGTGAATCTAAACCATCCACGGACCCACTCAAACACACAAAAAAAAATTTAATTAAAATTGGTCCAACCGTTTGGAGGAGTTCAGTGACATACACACTTACAGAAGAATTATATATATTAAGAAGATTACAATAATGAAGCTCGTATGGAGAGACCATCTACAAAGAGGAAGTAACCGGGATTAAAGTTTTTATGATTCCGTCGATGACAGTCATGTTAAATACTATTATTACGTTTAAACCGCTTGGCCACAGCTGTAAGCTGTCTTATACCGGGTGAGGCATTTAAGTTGAGACACCAATATATCCCGAAATTGAAGCATTTTAGAAAAACTTGTTTCGATCAAAAATTTTTGTTTATGAGGGGGAAAGAGAACAATAAAATAATTTTTTTATTTGATGGATGGCTTAAAGGATATTTCAAGGTCAACCTTGCTTTTTCAAATGGAAAACTATGATTTTTAAACGGCATTTCATTCTACCCAAATAAAAACACGTTTGCTGGAATTTTTTATTTGGAATTTGACATTTTTTAAAAATACTGTAACCTGTGTTTCTTAAATAATTTTTATTACATTATTTTATTCTTTATTACGTTTATTTATAAAATTACCTTAGTAAATGTTCAAAATTATGACCATTAGCATCGATGCTCTTTTAATTAATTAAAAGTTCTCAAATAAAAATGTATATAAAAAGTACTAGTTGTTAAAATATCTTAATATTGTAAGAAAAAGTTGCTCATTTTTTTGCGCAAAGTAAAATGCCCTTACAGAAGTTAAAGGTTTTCATTAAAAAGATTAAGGTACCTTGAAATAACCTTGTATACTTCAACCAAAGGTAAAATAATAGTGCAGTTTTCTTTCCTCCTAAAATATAAAAAATCCTTTGTTCAAGTCAATTTTATCTAAAATGATTCGTATTTGTGATATTTTAGCGTCTTAACTTAAATGCCTCAACCTGTATATTGTTTGGTGTACCAAATAAAAAAGTGTTTGGCTCTCTAATCGATCATATATATATATATATAAACTAATCTAAACTCAACCCAAGTGCTGATGGATAATGTCAAGCCTATTCGATTGAACTTCGAAAGATAATAGTTAATCACCTCTCATTCAACATTATCCTGGTAATTTGGATAATGTCAACATAATCCGCATAGTGTCGAGTTTATCCAATTTAGGACCTTACCCGTAATCTGTATGTATATAAATATATTAAAAACTATATATATAAATATATTAAAAATACATATTCATATAAATATATATATAAATATATTAAAACCTTTATATTCATATAAATATACATACATATCACGGGTAAGGTCCAAAATTGGTTAAACTCGACATTATGTGGATTATGTTGACATTATCCAAATTACCAGGATAATGTTAATATTTAATATTTAGCATCGCGTCTTACTACTCATTCGGGTTATACGCTTAAGTATTAATCGCACTAATGGATTAGGATTTGGGAGGTTGAATTTAGAGGAAGTGAACCCGCATTTGTGTGGAGAGAGAGTGGAAAACCATTTAGGAAAAACCACCTCCAGTTCACCCGACCGAGATTCGAACCTCGATCTCCCCATCCTCGGCGGACGGGCTCAACACGACTAGCGCGTTAGCCAACTACGCCACCGAGGCGGGTCAGAATAATGTTGAATGAGAGGGGATTAACTATTATATTTCGAAGTTCAATCGAATAGGCTTGACATTATCCATCAGCACTTGGATACTGTCAAATTCTAGGGTTGAAGTTAGCTTAGTTAGGTTAGGTTAGGTTGGATGATCTTAGGCTTGGTTAGTTTAGTTCAGGTTAGGTTGAGTGAGTAGAAAATAAAGCACCAAAATAGGGCATTTTGAATTTTGTGCATTGCCACGACCAAATTTCAGGTTCCAGGCCAAAATCGTGTTCCAAAATATAATCCGTAGGCCCTACTGAAACTTGCTTAGCTTTACAAATAATATTCAAAGTTATCCAAGTTTCTTGATGGATAATGTCGAGATTATCAGGATAAGGTCATAAATGAGATCAATTACTTTCTAATTCTGACTCTAACCACTGCATTTGGATAATGCTGATATCTCCCACTAATCTCGACACTATTCCAATTTCGCACATTACCCGTTATATATATATATATATATATATATATATATATCCCAACACATACACAAATTATTATTTTTTGTTTATTTGAATGATATTATGGATATTTGGACGCATCAGAAATAAACGAGATAATTGTATCAATTTAAGATTAGAATTCTCAGTCCACAAGTAAGAGGGTAGTATAAAGGACAGTTTGGAAAATATACTTACTTTTTGGTCAATCAACATTAAAAACATTTCACTAACTATATTATTAGTGTTAGTTAAAAAGTTTTGATGCTATCTATCAAAAGTGACCGTTGCATATTACATGACTTGATGTATGAATAAAATAGAGTATTTTAAAAATGTTTTTGGTAAATTTAAAACACTGTTTCTACCATCTTATTATTAGTATTTTATCTTATAATATAAGATATTTTATTTAATAAATGGTGAGTTGCATTATTTTAATTATATACTATTCTATTTAACCAGACACAAACTGAACAGGAAAAAGAGTTTCGTATGATTGTATAGGGTATGAAGGAGTATAAGAAATGAGAAGAAGGGAGGTAGTGGGAATGCTCTATGTGGATGGCACAAAGGGACATGTGGAGAGGGGACAAAGGGATGCAATTAGTGCGGCTTCATCCAGACAGATTGGCCTTGAGCTACTTGGCGAGAGTCCAAGGACACTCAATGGGATAGTCTGGGACTCAATCTAATGGGGCAATTCATTACCACCAGACATTATACAGATCTTGAGCTAGTGGGCAAGGGTCCAAGGACACTCAATGGGATAGTCTGGGACTCAATCTAATGGGGTAATTCATACCTTCAGACATTAATCAGATCTTGAGCTAGTGGGCAAGGGTCCAAGGACACTCAATGGGATAGTCTGGGACTCACTCTAATGGGGCAATTCATACCACCAGACATTATACAGATCTTGAGTTATTGGGCAAGGGTCCAGGGACACTCAATGAGATAGTATAGGACTCAATCTAATTGGGCCATTCATACCAGCAGAAAGCACCCGGGCCCATTGGTCCTGGCCCAGTTGAGTGAATGTCAACGGACACTAAACAAGACAGTTGGAATTTCAATATAATGGATTCCACTCATACCCCCAAACATTATTCAGTGTATAAATCATTAGACACTTGTTTGAACTACTCAGTTTATTCGTTCCAGCTAATATCACAGCATTAATAACACACAATCTAGAGCTACAAAATCAGAATTTGTCGCAAGTTTAAAAGTAATGCTTCTTGCCAAAAATGACCTTGATTATGACTCAGTGAATGTAAGACCAAATTTAGATAGAAAGGATCTTATCTGATACCAAGAAATGTTATTTGATCTAACTTGAGCTAAACTTTGGGAAGTGGTAGTGGATCAAAAACTAGCTCAAAATATATTTAGGGGATTAGATGGTTTTAGCCTTCTTTTAGCCCAAACAGCAAAAAACCCAAATAAAACCCAAATTGATATGTTTTAAATAAAATATTTTATTTATTTATTTTGTTCAAATTGATGGCCTCCATCCCGGAGAGAAGTATTGCATCTATCAAAACAGAACGAGTGGCTGAATGACATTGTGCGACTGTTGTTTCTTCACGAGCTTGCTTCATCCTTTGTCGGAATGATTGACGGTCATTTTCAGGCACTTCATACTCATTTTGTTTGTGAGATCCTCATAAAAATATGAGTGGTACAGAATTCCGCACTGACTTTATCGCTCAATTGATTAAAAATTGAAATATTTACTCAAAACTCGAAATCTATGTGAAACGATATAATATACACTAGCAAACCAGAGCACATATTACGCTATAATCGCATAAACCCTTTTAAATCTCGGTTTTAAATTTTATAATTTATTTTTAAATACTTAAGTCCTCATTTGTATATGTGGACCGATAAAAAGAGATCGATATTGGGTACCCAAGAGTCATAACTTCAGATTAAAATTTCGAATTTAGTTTGAAATTTTCGATATTTTATTAGGGGTTGTACATCCTATGGTTATGATATTGTTATTAAATTACTCATTTATAAATTTAAACCAATAAAAAAATAAGTACTTACTATTGAATTTCAAACGATAAAGATCATTGCTGTACGAACATTTCTTCGAATAGGTTAAAGGAAATAGAACATCAACATTTTGAGAGACTTACTTATTAACCTACTCTTTGGCATCAGATAAATATTGCACTAAAACTTTGGTACCTAGTATCTCTGTACATTTACTAAAGATCACAAAATTGTATTAAAATAGATGCCAATATCTAAGAATATTGTTTTTATAATGAAATATTTTGGATAAAAGATTTTTATTTTTAATAGTACTACAATTTTTCAATGCTAAATTATTTAGGATCTCAAATCGTTATGGAGATTTGGAAATTTACGCTTCTTTAAATTAACCTTAAAGTCATGTTCATAGGAAAATGACAACATCAATTTTTTTATAAGCTTAATCAACGCCTAAATATGAATGTCAATCAAAATAGTTAGAGCAGAGTTTGATGAAATCGATTTTTTTTCTTTCTGGCCTTAATTTTATAGTTGGATATCCAATTCCAAAAACACATCGGGGAAGCACTATGAAAACTGAAAACCCTAGATACCAAGTTTTATCTCAATTGGTAAACTAGTTTAGATTCTAGCCCGAGGTACAGACAGACAGACAGATGGCATTGCGAAAACAACTTTTTAGGATTTGGGGGATCATGAAACTTAAACATTCATCAAAATTTCGATTTAAATTTCTTTAACAAACACAAAAATGTATCTACCTGTAAGGTAGCGAGACAGTAAAAATGAATGGCGTTAAATCAGGTGAACGGAGAGGCCAAGCCTTTGGTCCAGCACGACCGATACATCTTCCAGGAAAATTAATAAGTTTTTAAGCCATTGCCGAGGACCTCTGCAGAAAAACGTGTTTTTATTTAGTTTTTTGTTGTTTTCGCGAAAAGGAAGCTAAAACTATAAAATCTCCAAATAACATTTTGAGTTAGTTTTTTGATCTACTACAGCTTCTCAAAGTTTAGCCGTTTAACCCGGGAACATCCTGCACAACATTGTCTAAATACTATTTGGAGCTTTCTAAACAAAGTCACTCCTCAGTTGCCTGTGACGTTGTGGAACCTAAGGAAAAGTGTGTCAATCAAATGATGTAGTATTTCTGGCGGTATGTAGGTGACAGACTCGTTTTCAATTGCCATTAAATATGTTTACAATAGATAAGAACCATAATTCGTTATTTAAATTGGTCACAGCATCTTTTTACGTTATGGTTATGAAGAAGATGTTTAAACCTATCAGATGACTACGGTTGATCCTAAGGTACAGTTGTTAAGTTGACTTCTGGTGTAAACCAAGTTCTCTTTCTCTCTCTTTTTTCCTTAATTTATTAGGGTGAAATCACACTGTCTCATATCTTTTAAAAAAGTTATTTGATAAATAAAATAGTACGTAGCTTTGTCGAGCTATATAATAAATGTTATTAAATAAAGTATTCTATAAATATTTTATGAAATATTTACATAATATAACATGTTTTGAGGTCTTATAAAATAAAATCGTGAGATCTAAAATATTAACTTTTACATGCAAAGCACTTAAAAATGTTAATGTACCTTTACAAAATAAATATACAAACTCCACAATAAAGCCTTTGCATTACTTAGTCTACGGTATTAGGAGCTCGAGAATTTATTGCCGCACTTACAAACGTAAGACACCTATCTCTATCTTGAGCTAGTTCTATACAGTCCACCTCATTACACCATATCCCTATCTTGAGCTAGTTCTATCCAATACACCTCATAATACCCTATGCCTATCTTAAGCTAGTTATATCCAGTCCACCTCATTACACCATATACCTATCTTGAGCTAGTTCTATCCAATACACCTCATAATACCCTATCCCTATTTTAAGCTAGTTCTATCCAGTCCACTTCACTACACCTCAACCCTCTATTGATCCAGTCCACCTCATTTCACCATATCCCTATCTTGAGCTAGTTCTATCCAATACACCTCATAATACCCTATGCCTATCTTAAGCTAGTTATATCCAGTCCACCTCATTACACCATATACCTATCTTGAGCTAGTTCTATCCAATACACCTCATAATACCCTATCCCTATTTTAAGCTAGTTCTATCCAGTCCACTTCACTACACCTCAACCCTCTATTGATCCAGTCCACCTCATTGCACTCTATTCTTATCTTAAGCTAGTAGTATCCAGTCCACGTCATTAAACCCTAACCCTATCTTTAGCTAGTTCCATCCAGTGCACCTCATTACACCTTATCGCTATCTTGAGCTAGTTATATCTAGTCCACCTCAATACACCCTATCCCTATATTGAGCTAGTACTATTCAGTCTACCTCATTACACCCTAACCCTCTCTTGAGCTAGCCCTAGCTCTATCCAATCTACTTCATTACACCCTATCGCTTTCAGGTCCACTCTAATGCTATCCTTCAATTGGCGTCAATGCCTTCCCAATCATCTTTTCCCATTGGGTTTGCCAATCAATACCCTGAACAAGGCTCTAGAATCTCCCATTAACTCTGCATGTCCTGCCTAATGTAATCTGTGAGACTTAACATTAGAATTATAAATTCATAAGCATCACAAACTGATACGTGATTAGTAGGGATAGCTTAATCAAATTCAATCAAGGGAAAACGGTGGCCTTGACATGGGAATTGAACCCGGGACCCTAACACTTCAATGCTCTACCACTGAGCTGTTCTGGATCTTCTCATATCCAAGGCCATCTCCCACTTGTTTGTGTCAGTTTTAGAGAGATTAGTATTCATACGAGACCGTACATGGTCAGTCTTTGGATCATTATGTTAATCAATCTCAGCTCCTGCATTCAGAATGCAGTTAGTACAACAACATGGGTAAAAGCTGCATGAGGGTTCAAGACTGAAGGAAATACTGACGAGTGCTCACACACGGTCAGTATTAATGTCAGTCTCTCCCACTTCTTGCAAGTCTGATGGAATAATACTGGCGTGATCAGAAAACTCGGATTACTTCAGTCTCTTCATCAATACATCAGTACTGCCACAATACAATCAATATTACTGTCAGTATATTTAAAGACTGAGTGTTTGACAGACCGTATACCCTCCCTAACAATATGGAATCATGCCCTGAATATTATTAATATACCAACATTTACTGAAAGATGACCCTGAATACAAGACGACCAGTATGGTTCAGTAGTGAAGCATTGGCCTTCAAGGCAAATTGTCTCAATTTCGATCTCCGCGTCCCGGTTGTCATTTTTCAATTAATTAAATAAAATATCAATTTTATTTCAATATAATAAAGCAGCGTTGGGGACCAACATTTTCAAAAGTGTCATGGATCATTCCTAAATATTGTTGATATGATTGATGTACATTTTTTTAATCACAGATATTGTGAGGCGTAAGCTCTTTGAAGAAAATGTGATGTAATTAAATACACATATTTTATCAAATGTGGTGTCAACTTTTTTATAATTTTTGTTAAAAAAACAAATAATTTTCTTTTAATAAAATAAATCTAACAGTGTAATATTACCCTTAACATGGGTACGTTCCAGAATACAGGACGTAAGTAACATGCCCGTTTGCACACATGGTCCTGAGTAGTAAGAATGGATAGGACTAATCAAACTTAACTTAACTGTGTTATAGCTATCTTTAAATCACGAAAGGTGCTTAAATTGGGCCACATTAATGCCAATACCACCCGCTTCATTGGCCGGATGATCTAAAGGTGGTCTTCCTCCAGACCGACACACTTTCAAATGAGTTGTATTTCCGAAAAGAGAAAAAGTTCTAGTTTTTAAAAACAAAAGCGAAACTCTGTTTCCACCAAACCAACTGACTGAAAACAAGTTGCGGTTTGTTTTTAAGTCCAGTTCTTTTCCACTACACGGGCAGGATAGTCATTTCCTTCTCCGATGACTTGTTCATCATTGGTTGTGAGTTTTTATTAATCCAGGATCTTTAGAAGAAAGAATGGCAGAGGCCAAGGTACTGGACGCGTTCACTTTTGAAACGGCGAAAATATTATGTAACGGAGGAACTGATGGCCGACTTAAGAAAAGACAACAAAGGGATACATGCTTTCAAATTTGTCGGTCTGGTGGAAAACTCACATAAGACGTCACTCTCGTGTTGTGGTGGCCTTCTGATGACAGGGATATTGGGGTTTGAATCCCATTTGGGTTCACTGTGGGTGTTTTTTGGTAAATGGTTTTCTATTCTCCCTCCACGCAAATGTAGGTAGATTACCTATAAAAAATGCTTTCTTCCTCATCCCTACCCCATTAGAATACAATAGGATCCCCGTATCCTCTGATTTAGTATCAGTGGTTTACCTCTGCCCAATTTTATTTAGTTTTATTTAAATAAAAAATTGTTAATAAGTTTCAAACCACGCGCCAAACGAGAACCGGCCGTACTATTAGCAGCATAAACGCGCCTACTATGTTCATTACTTGACTCATCATAAACATCTGTGATCGTCGCAACAAGAAGAATGGAGAGTAGTAGGTACATTGTAGTGTAGAGTACACGTTATTATTATGTACTTTATAATGTTGGTAATGTATTGCTGTGAATAATAATTTATCAGTTAAACTTTACGGTATTTATGTATGTTATATGAATACTACGTTATATAATAGTTCTGTATTATCCGCGGTTTCACGTAACCCCGGTAGATCTAGGAACGTATTGACCGCGGATATGGAGTCTCTACTGTAATATTATATATATGCGTATAGCCTGATAGGATAGTAAGATGCAGCGATCTAAAAATAACAATACCAATATCATTTTCAAGTCAGTCAAACGTGAAAACGTGATTCAGTATGGCCTCTTATTGCATGAAAACATATTCCAGTAGTGTTTGTTTACATGGGAGCTGAGTTGGGCCTTCTATGATGCACGCTCTTAGGAAACAGTTTCCATCAAATACTTTTTTATGGTTTGTATCCTTTCCAAACCTTGCTATGCTATTTACACCCTTTGTAAATATACATCTCCAATAAGCATGCACTAAACCTAGCAGTTATCCAAATATCCTTTTGATGCATATTAAATGTTTGTTTTCAGATTCCCAGGCACGTTGAGACCCAACCAAGTCTGGCCCGTAGAACTGGGACGTGAGTACTCAACATTCATTACAGTATCTTCATACTCCCACCACTATCAAACGATCGTCAATATTCATTTAACCTCCTCTTTATGATGCTTAAAGCCATATCGCCATCGTAGAACAGAAGAATAAATATTCAATTAAGTTCGTTTTAAAAATACGGGATATTTTTGGTCATTTTGTTTGAGGACAGGAGATAATACTATCAATATGGGACAATCAGTTACATGCGAAAAGGGTGTAAGCCATATTAGCCAAAAGATTCCAACATATTTTTCATCATTTATACGGTTCATATATTTGTGTTTCACTATCAAATCATTCAGTTGTTCTCCCAGGTTTGACTAATAAAGGTTTTTTATCGTTAAAACAGTTAGTTCTTTATCTTATAAGAATGAATCCATTTAATTGAAAATTCTTTGTTTGAATCAGTGCGTGCACGTAATCTTTATATAACTATAAAAGTTAAATAATTGAAGTTACTATCATAATTGTTTATTTATATGACATAAAAGCTATCGTGATAATATATTTTGTAATAGATAACTCTTTTTAAAACTTAAATGGATAACAAGTTTTGATATTAGGCTACACAATTTACATTATTTATTTATATTTATGCGTGTTTCTAAGGCACTATTTTTAATACATTTTCGTTTACCACACACACAAATATATATTTTTCGTACATTACAATAATGAGTAGTTGGAAAGTAATTTTTACGTCACTCTTATTATTTGGCAGCTATATTGCATCACCTCTTCTGTTATTTAGTTGGAAAGAGTGAAAAAGAGTCTGGAAATATTATTGTATTACATTAATACCTTACTTGTATACAGGACCTTTGTTAGCCCAATAATAATAATAATAATAATAATAATAATAATAATAATAATAATAATAATAATAATATTAATAATAATATTAATAATAATAATAATAATAATAATAATAATAATAATAATAATAATAATAATAATAATAATAATAATAATAATAACAATAATAATAATAATAATAATAATATTAATATTAATAATAATAATAATAATAATAATATTAATAATAATAATAATATTAATAATAATATTAATAATAATAATAATAATTTTGTTTGCTATTGTGAAAGATTGATTTTTAGTGTTCACGATACAGAAGAAAACCATTTTCTGATACGTGATTCTTATAATTTATAAGTTGTGGTTGTCCTTCTATTATAACCTAAAGTTTTTATTTAATAAAGTGGTTTTTATTGTTGCACTGCACTCTCTCAAATCTATAGAAATAAAACTTTGGCGTAGAAAAATATTGAGATCCAAAACACAATTCAAAATATAACAATATGAGTAAATTATTTGTAGGTAAAATTAAATAATTTAAAAACATTACACTACTTGCAGAAAATAAATACTGTTAATATGAACGATCAGCATACGTTCTAATAAAAACATAATTTATCTATTCTATATTGATTTGGTTTGGGGGTGGGTGCTAGTGAGAGAATGTACTGATATCGATCAAATGAGTTAGGATAACATTGTTCATAAATCAGGGTATCTTTATCAAAACTGTCATATCAACTGTTTTAAACTAGAGAAAGCTTAAATATTCAGCTAAGACTTCCACTAGTCTAGGGTCAAACTATTATTTAAACTTGAAGTAAAAGGGCCAGTTTCATAGTCAGATTTAGTACGCCTAAAGTGCGAGTCGATACTAAATACAGGACGACACCTACCTAGACCAAAATGGAANAGGGCCAGTTTCATAGTCAGATTTAGTACGCCTAAAGTGCGAGTCGATACTAAATACAGGACGACACCTACCTAGACCAAAATGGAATGGGCCAGTTTCGCATATGAAACTGGCCCATTCCATTCAATTTCAGTTAGGTGACGTCTTGTATTTAGTATAGCGCCGCACTTGAGGCGTACTAAATCTGACTATGAAACTGGCCCAAAATGCCAATATATATTTATAATTACAGCAAGGAGAGGGATGTTCAGAAGAATCAAATACTTTTAATATCAATTTAAAAAATATAAAGTAAATAAAATTGATTATAACCAGAGTATATAGTAATAATAATGCTTGAATTTCAGTGTTAGAGAACTGGTACTCTCAAACACGTATGCTCCTACAGAGACTTACCACTTTCCACCAAAACTTTGGATACTAAGACAAGCATCACGCACCTTCAAAGAGCATATTTTTTACCCTCTTTTAAACAGAGTAAATATTAAAGTATGAAGAGATAATATCTTAATACAAGCTTTAAATAATCTTCCAAGATAATTTGCGAATGTAAGTTACTAACGTACACAATATGGACCACAACTACTACTATTGCTATAAACTAATATTAGATTCTTACTGCACTGAAATAAACTAGCTCATACTACGTGTCATAGCTCATAGGGACTAGAGCCAAGGACTAATGAATACAAACATTATGCCTGGTTGGAAGACCACAAAATTGATTACCAAAATCAATATTTAAATTCTTAATAATATTACTTAACATGAATAAATAAGGTAAGCACCAAAATTGGATGTGTATATAATTTATTGTAATTATATAACTCACAACAAAATATACAAAGTACTACTAACACTTGGCTATATTCAATAACTTGTAACCCACTTCGGTGGCGTGGTTGGCTAACGCGCTAGTCATGTTGAGCTAGACTGCGGAATACGGGGAGATCGAGATTAGAATCTCACTCAGGTGAAATGGGAGTGGTTTTTCCTAAATGGTTTTCCACTCTCCTTCCCTGAAGTTGCAGGTTCACTTTCTCTAAACTCAACCTTCCCGATTCCTAATCCACTAGCGTAATTAGTACTTAAGCGTACAACCCGAACGTGTAGTAAGACGTGGTGCTAAATTAAATTAAAAGTAACTTGTATTTATGTTTGTCCTTCCAAATAATTAGTATGTTCATTCGGTAAATTTGAATAGGCACCTTCTTCAATAATGGGACTACTGGGTGATGTTAAGGAACTATGAGTAACTAGCGGATACATTGCTCTATCCCTTTTATTTCTAAATCGTTTAAAATTGCTCATTAAATTCATAAGCAACAGCTATGCATGCACTTGAAAATATAAATAAAGTGTACTACAAAATAATTGAAAGACAAAATGGTATATTCTGATGTATAATAATTGCTTTAGATTTCTTTCTCATCCAAAATCTTATATATAGGTGCCTTTTCTTAGCTATAATGTTAATCTTACAAACATGCTTTAGGTAAAATTATATTAGTTTAACAAGATTAATATTTTAAGATTAAATGTTTTATTATTTTTGGAGAACTCTAAATACTATGCTCCATGAAATAAACTGCCAAATGTTTTAAATAATTCAGAATTGTCGTTCTGGAGAAAAGTGTTAGTAGAACAAGCTATGGTAGTCATATAACGGAATGACTACGATACATTTAGATAAAGTATAGAATTGTGTTTGGTTTTCTCTAATTAATGTTGAAATGTCCTTGTCAAAACTTGGTAAGCCATAGTCAATTTGTAATTCTACCTAAAGTTTGAAACGTTGAAAATTGAAATTTATGGTTCAATACCAACCATGGTCTTTTTTTAAAATATTCGTTAAATCCACTTTCACACAATTTTACTATATTAATTCTAGTTTTCTTGCCGGAGTTGTAGGTTAGATTTTTCCCATTTTTAGTCAACAAAACAAAAGTCCCATTCCAACTTCAAAGATTTTCAAACCTCAGTTCTACTAGAATAAATTGCATCCTGTTATTATTCTATAATAAATATCAAAACACCAAAAAATAAATCATGTTACAATTGCAAGTTGCAGCTTGGCACTGTATACGTCTGCCACCGTGAAATTCTCCAAATATGACCTCTAAAATCTTTGGATAATTATTATTATAAAATAAAGTTGGGTCATAAACTATTTTTACAACTCTTACTGTATTTTAAACTGAGCATGGGTCGGAATATTTAAAAAGCGAGAATCACCAAACGTGCAAGCTAACAAAATAGTAGTAATCAAATGTAGTTAAGAAACTGAATAAAACTTATAGTAATAACATAAATATACATATTATGTAAAAGATTGAGGTAAAATAGAGTTTTGAAACAAATTCAACCATCACGGCTTACATTGAGGTACAGCTTTTTCCGAAGCTAAGACAAGAGTCATATATATCGGCAAGAACATTAACCGAAATGCAGAATTTATAAAGCACGTCCCTCGCCTGAGATCACTTGATGGAAGAGGTGAAGAACCAGTTAATCGATACGACCTACCCCTGTACCATAAGGTAAGACATCAAATATGGTGTCTATGGAAGTTGTAATTTAGACTTTAAAAAAGAGAAAATATTATCTTTTAACACATTTCAAAATTAAATAATTTTAATTTCAAAATAATGTCCTAAAATTTTTGAAAATTAAATTTTTTGTGGATCAAATAATTAAAATCTAAATTATTTAAACAATTTTACTCACTTAACCTATAACGACATGTTTAGTATAACTTGTATGTTTTAATTATAAAATTGTTTATAGTAAAAAAATGTATCCTAAATAACTTAATGTATCGATGACATTTAAAGGAAACCCTCTTCAATCCAACACGTCCTTATCACATTATACTAGACTGATGGGGTACCCGTGATTTGGCCTAAAGTGTAGGCCTTTAGGCCAAATGACTTTTAGGCCAAATGATTTTAGGCCAAACGACCTTAGGCCAAATGCTGCGTCCCCGAATGATGATGATGGGGAGATCAGGGTTCGAATACCGGCCGGATGTACTGATTATGGTGTTTAATGAATATATTCCCACTCTCCATCCACGCAAACTCGGGTTCACTTTATATAAATTCAATCTTCTTCATCTCCCACATATTACCATAATAATAAGTAAATATTCATGTAACACGGATGGGTAGTAATAAGCGGTGCTGTTAAAGACCCTATTGAAAATACAGATTTGTATTGAAAGTTTGTCATAAAGTTACTGAAAATGGACAATATAAACAATAAATATGCTTGTAAGTCTCTTTAGAATCCTACCAATATATAACAATAAAATTTGGTCTGTGTGTTTGTTTGTGTGTTGCTCAATTAACCCGCCATCAGGCGCGCCTGTTTATTCACACCATCGGTCGCATGTTATCTGACAGATTATCATGAAATATTTGCTTCCTGAGATAAAATATTAATAAAAAATTTAATTTATTAGTTTTGACACTCTTTGTATGTGTTGTATTTATATTTAGTTAACGAAACTTATGCTTAATACCATAGTAAACATTTTTTCATTTCTTTGAGAAGGTTTTCAATAAATTGGCGAAAATTGTACCAACGCCATGAGGCGCGCGTCATCTGAGAGATGACTATATAGGAAAATGTGCCTACGCCATGAGGCACGAGTCATCTGCCAGATGACCACATGAAACACATTACAAATAGTACTTGTTATTATTTTTGTTTTTTCTGTATCTTTTGTTGTTTTTAATCCTTTTTTATTTCAAGAAAGTCTTGCTACATTATAGATATAAAAAAACTCCTAGGCACTAAAAAACATAACGAATGATAAATTTAGAGCTTGTATACTACACGTTTAGGCGTAACTCATCCACGAGATGACGATCAATAGACACACGATTGGGTACAAGTCATCCAAGAGATTATTACTACTGTTATGACCTTGGTATTCATTGCATCATGGCTCTGACTCAACTGCCCAGTGGAGGGAAGGGTGCCAAGATGATACTAGGAGATGGACCACACCCCACCCCAAGCAACCTTAATGATGAGCAAATACGTCGCTAAGTCATCTCTCAAATGACATGAGACCAATGGCGGGTTATGCCCAAAACACTTGACCGATCGTGCTGTATTTCGCGTAGTTATGGCTTGGATGTCATTTAAACACACAGGCTATATTTTTCTATCTAACCCCATTAAAATTGATTTTTTCCCCAAATATCCTGTCTTAAGCGATGTGATCAATGATGCATGTTCATATTTAAACTGTAATTCATTTATTTATGTATAACTTGACCGCCAAATCAACTACAAATCCAAAGAGTAAATATTAAAGAATACATTTCGACCCAAATATAAACTATATTTGTTGTTTTGTTTCGCGCTCAAACTAATTTATACTTTTAGTAGATATGTAGAGTTAAATAAATACCATAAGTGTGGTGGGATTACTCCAATAAATGTTAAATATTATAAATTTCTAAGTGAAGATTGGTGAAATGGGGGATCTATAAATTTCCAAAAGTAGTGTAAGAAACTACTTCTTACTTTGTTATAAGATTTAAATTCGTCAGTCAGGTATAAGAGCCAACCCAAATAATTTGTTTGTCTGTCACGAGCCTTTCGAGATACCTTCCGCAAGCAGAGGTTTGATATTTTAGAACATATTATTATTATTATTATTATTATTATTATTATTATTATTATCATTAGCTGCGCTTCTTACTACCCGTTCGGGTTTTATGCACTTACGCTAATGTGCAATGGTAGGGTTATTGTGAGATGAAATGGAGTACCTACACTTTAACGTGGGATCCGAACCACAGTGGAGGCCTGGCATTCCAAACATTCACAAGTTGTGATTAATACACATCTTTCAGAGTTGAAAGAAGGGTTTGGTAATCAGATAAATCTGTGCCGGGACAAAGAATTGAACGCCAGACCCCAGCACATAAGTCTGACACCTTACCCCTAGACTGCCAGATCAGCTAAAATTTACTGGACTCAGTGAAGGAACATATCACATATGCATCTCAAAGCCGTAATTTTGACATTTGTATTATATATTCTAGTTAATTACAATCCTTTCCGAGTCTTTGTGTTTCTATTTTAGTTAATTACAACCCTTTTTGACCCTTTGTGTTTATATTTTAATTAATTACAACTCTTTCCGAGACTTAGTGTTTCTATTTTAAAAGTAATTTTGCATCCACGACTGGCTTGCTGGTCCCATCGTAGTTTCATCAGCGCCCCATCAGCCGTCAATTTACAAGGTTCCTGCAGGGCTTTCACAGCTACTGAAGTGGTCATGAGGCACACACAGTACCTCACCACCCACGGGGACTCCCCTCCTTCCTGCCGCTGCCCGTCTCCCTCGACGTGGACGAGGCTCACATAGTCCCCACAGTACCTCACCCCCTACAGGCACTACACTACTTCCTGCCGCTGCCCGTCTCCCTCGACGTGGACGAGGCTCACATAGTCCCCACAGTACCTCACCACCCACGGGGACTCCCCTACTTCCTGCCGCTACCCGTCTCCCTCGACGTGGACGAGGCTCACATAGTCCCCACAGTACCTCACCCCTTACAGGCACTACACTACTTCCTGCCGCTGCCCGTCTCCCTCGACGTGGACGAGGCTCACATATTCCCCACAGTACCTCACCATCCACGGGGACTCCCCTACTTCCTGCCGCTACCCGTCTCCCTCGACATGGACGAGGCTCACATAGTCCCCACAGTACCTCACCCCCTACAGGCACTGCACTACTTCCTGCCGCTGCCCGTCTCCCTCGACGTGGACGAGGCTCACATAGTCCCCACAGTACCTCACCACCCACGGGGACTCCCCTACTTCCTGCCGCTACCCGTCTCCCTCGACGTGGACGAGGCTCACATAGTCCCCACAGTACCTCACCACCCACGGGGACTCCCCTACTTCCTGCCGCTGCCCGTCTCCTTCGACGTGGACGAGGGGTTGGAAATTTGGGAGACATAGAGGAGAGACGTTCCAAATAGACCCAGCCATTGGATGTAAGTTTTTCATGATTATGACGAATTAACCACAATCACTAAACTAAAAAAAATTCTATCATGTACTATACCATCGGATACTTCAACTAATATTGAATTTAACTATTGAATCTAACATTTATATGGAATTAAATGAAAATATCTTCATTTAATGACATTGAACTTGTCGTGTGGTTGTTTTCATCGGAATGCAAGCGATGTTCCCTGGAACCTGATTTATTGAATTGAACCAAATTCTGTGAAGGTCCATTTGGCACTTACCTTCTCCCTGGGTTATATAGGTTGACCACACTCAACGTCCAATCAATTATACACTTCAATCAATCTCTCTTCCTATTATGAGCTGCGTCATGCTTCGTACTAGAGTGATAAAGAAGAGAAAAAACCTTAGAGCCCTCATAAAATTTAGACGAACAAAGAAATAAAAACCAATATATGTCTCCAATCACTAACTTTTTTTTAGCACCACGTCTTACTAACCATTCGGGCTATACGATCATGTGCTAATTATTTTCTGTAAGTCCATGATGAGCTTATGCGATTGCAACACCTAGTGTTAATAGTATAGCTTTATTTAATAAAGGAACTTGGATAGGGTTAAAGACTGTGATTCTTAAAGATGGTCATATAGATCCAATATCACTTGTTGGCGATAATCTTCTATGGACGAAAGCTCAGAAAAATCAAATTAAAAAAACTTCTGATGTAATAAAAAGAACTATCCCCATTGTAATGCTTTAACAACTTTAAAAGTATGAATGGTCCTAGGGATGAGGAATGTTTAATTTAGAGGAAGTGTGCACACATTTGCTTGTACCACCCCAATACACCCATCTGAGATTCAAACCTCGATCTCCCCATCATCGGCAGTCTAATCTACTACGAGAGTAGCACGTTAGCGAGTTTTTAGTAAAGCTACCCTTGGACAAAGTTATTCATACTATGAGCTAATCGGAATATCCAAATTAAATACATTTTATAAATTAAATTTCGTGATTTAATATTAATTCTTCAAACAATGTGATTAAATAAAATGATGACACATTACTATGCCTGAGACTCTGCAGAACCATTTTCGTATGGAGTTATTTTATTAAAAATTCATGCCAGGTCACAACAAATAGATTTTTCAAACATGTCTGGAAATAAAATAATATTTAACATGATTTTCTTTTTGAATATAATCAACTCTAACTCCAGAATCTTTATTTAGCTACACATTCTATTTTGTTGTTATAAAGGACATATGCGTGGCTAATTTTTGTGTTACGAACTCTTTATTTATTACTCTTATTACCGTTTCTTTCCTAACGCCGCGAGATAAAATACAATGGCAGCTCTTTTAACTTTGAAGTATAGCGGCTTGCGTCGTTTTATTTATAGGCGCTATAAAAATAAAAAAGGATGTTGACGTTACTATATATATTAAATTAAATTAAGCAAATTAATATTTAATTTATTTTGGCGAATTTTGTTTTAATTTTAAAAAACTTCCAAAATATTTACCTTAACTCGCGTTGCCTTCATTCTGACCTTAAATCTAACACATCATCCTTTGCATGGAATGAAAACAGAGGATATCATTTTGTAGATACTTAGATACAAATACCATTACAATAAACTGGATTCAACTCCGGTATATGGGAATATTTTTGTTCCGCTAATCTTACTGCTCACCCGGGCTCTTCACATTAAATTTTACTGAAGTGATAATGAAGGTAGAGTGAATAGAAGAGTGTCCTCATTGTCATAGAGGGAGAGTGGTAAATAATTAGGAAACAACAGCCTCAGTAGACTCAAATGGGATTCAAACCTTGACATCCTCGTCACCGCTAAGCCAAACAAGACGTGACGATATTTTTTGTCCAGGTTTATAGAGGCAAGGGTAAAAGCTAATACTGGCTAGTCAACTTTCTTAGGTAAAAAAATTAAAGCTATAAAATCATGAGTTATTGATCCAAATACTAAATAAATTATCAAAATCTATGGTCACATCAATTAAACGTCGGACTTTTATAGTCCAATTTGTCAGTGATTGAGAGGATGGAGTTCAAATCTCGTCTAGGTATGTTGAGGGTGGTTTTTCCTTAGTTATTTATTTAGCACCACGTCTTACTACCAGTTTGGATTATACGCTTACTTTTCCTTAGTGATTTACACTAATTATTTACAAATATTCGAGTACGTTTTTCTCTAAATTATACCTTTCTTCTCCCAATATCATTATTTTAATTAAATACAAAACTCCCGTCAGGTTAATGAAACGCTGTGTTTCACTAAATAATTTATTGATTCTTCCACCTCGTGTTTGTGTTGAATTGTAAAGATGACCCCCTCATATGAAAAACTCTTTCTACAACTATTTCAATTTTTATTATTGTTGACTAGAGGGAGAGTGATGCAAGGAAAGAGGGTCGTGGAGTAAAATATTCCACTTCCTGCTATTTCACAATCTGATGGACTTTATGCTGACAAAAATTCCAACTTTTAGGGTTCTTAGAAATCAAGTATGATCGAGAAGTTACGTTACTGGAGAAGTTACGTCTTTCGTCATAGTTACACAAATTTACTACTATACATTTTCGACCAATATTAAAAGACAAGGATTTTAACTAGTAATAATGACTTTAGCATAGAAATTTGTAAACTTACATTCGAAAAATGTACGATATTACTTGGTCAGTAATTTGTTAACAGCTCTCCTTTTGTCAAGAGTATAACTCTAAATATGCAAAATAATCATTTACTGGTTGTTCTCTATGGTTGTGAAACTTGAAATTTACCTTACATGACCAGAATAAATTTAGGGTGCTATAATAAAAAGTACTTAGGAATATATTTGGTTCAAATAATATATGGATTTAGTTGAGAGTTGAGGATGTTACATGAAGATGAGTCAGATAACCTATAATCATATCTCCACCTGGCATTCTTAGGGTAGTCAACTCTTGCAGGTTAGGGTGGGCAAGAGCTGCAGTGTGAATTGGAGAGTCTAGAACAGTGTTAAGGGTATTTACTGACAAATCAATGGGAAGAGACCATTAGAATGGACCTGAAAGATTTAAGATCTAATGAGGTAGACTGGATATAGCTAGCTCAAGATAGGGATAGGATGTAGTTAGGTGGACTGGATGGAACTATATCAAGATAGTGATAGGTGGCCTACATTTTTTCAGTGCGGCGATGAATTTTAGAGTAATTAAAGCCATAGAATAAATTAGTAAGTATTAGTAATACAAAGTTAGTCACACAACTTAATGACTCCTAAGTGCAAGAATCGCTCCTGGCCAAGTAAATACAAGTGGCTTATTTATAATAAAATATATATTTCATATTTCAGATGATTACTAATGCATTTGCACGCATTCACAATACCACCACTATCTGGTGTTCTTAAACAGAATAGTTTTCATAACGATTACATGCAAACTTAAAAATAATTCCTTAATTCTGTTTTGAACTCTCAAAAAACCAACAATTTAAAATGTTTGAATTTTTCCGTCTTTGAATTTATAAAACACATTTAATAAAAGTTTTTAATTTACAACAGTTACATTTTTACTAACACATTTAACAAAAGTATAACTAACTACAAAATATATTAGGTAGCGATAATAAAAAGTTTTTTTTAAAGAAATGAATCCATAATAAATTTGACAGGGTATAGAAATTGATCATTTACAATTCATTTAAACAAACTGTGTTGTACTTGTTTGGAACTCATACTTTGTTAATGGGAGTTTAAAGTTTTTTAAAACTTATACTTCTCAGTGACTGGTGTGAAGTTCACATTCATGTTTAAATAAATGCTTTATTTACAAAATACATCTCTCAAAACTGGCGAAAATAAGCTTTCATTGCTTTGGCTTTTTACGAATCTATCAAAGTCAATACATTTAATCACTTGGTGCTCCAAACTTTATTAGAGGGTTTAAACAGATACGTGCTTAAATTTACGTATATGTTTTTAATACGCTTAGCAATGGTACTACAAGCAGCATGTAGCAATAGTGTCACAAGAAGCATATAGCAATGTTACCACATGCAGTATATAGCAATGGTATTATAAGCAGCATATAGAAATGGTATCACAAAAGCATATAGCAATGGTATCACAAACAGCATATAGCAATGTTACCACATGCAGTATATAGCAATGGTATCACAAGAAGCATATAACAATGTTACCACATGCAGTATATAGCAATGGTATTACAAGCAGCATATAGAAATGGTATCACAAACAGCATATAGCAATGGTATCACAAACAACATATAGCAATGTTACCACATACAGTATATAGCAATGGTATCACAAACAGCATATAGCAATGTTACCACATGCAGTATATAGCAATGGTATCACAAGAAGCATATAACAATGGTATCACAAACAGTATATAGCAATGTTATCACAAACAGCATATAGAAATGTTACCACATGCAGTATATAGCAATGGTATCACAAACAGCATATAGCAGTGCTATCCCAAACAGTATATAGCAATGGTATTGCAAGCAGCAAATAGCAATGGTATTACAGGCAGCATTTAGCTATATTTCCACACAAAGTCTTACTAACCATCAGCGATATTTATAATTAGCTAAGCAGGTGATAAGGAAGAGAAAGGCAGTGTTTTGGAAGAAACATACTCGGCTTGGCCTGGAGAAAAAGGGAGGAAAATAAGGAAAATTATCCTCAGTGCATCTAGCCTGGATTCAAACCTTGACCTTCTCATAGTAAAAAAACAAGACTAGATGATATTGACGTTTAGTCCGAACACACACCGATGGAGTATATATTTTACTGTCGAAGGCAGGAAATTAATAATTGTATGATCTAATAGACTGCTTATGGAGAGATTGAGGTTAGAATCTCAGTCGGGTGTACTGAGTTTTTCCAGACTGGTTCTCCACTCTCCCTCTATTAAAATAATTTTTAATCTCTAAATCTATTAGCGTAACTAGTACATAAGGGTATAACCCAAACGGTTAGAAAGACGTGGTGCTATATAAAAAAAAATTGTGCCAGTATTCAGTTCTGGTGAGAAGGCTTAATGTAAAATAACTAGAATAAGTTCACCCTGTCGGGGAATGAACGGATGTCTCTCGAGTCAGTTATATTGTCGATTGTAGATTGAACGTTCAAAGCATCGTGCAGACAAGTCATGTTCACGGTACACAGCTCGAGAAATTAAATTTGAATTATGCAATATTAATTATTTATATAGCGTGATCTTACTTGTATTGTTAATATGTATCTTTTAGTACATTTTCTTACATGATAATCTAAGGCAGGGGTCTCCAAACTTTTTGCTATGCGAGCCACATAATATATTTTACACATTTTTGCTGTCCCATGTAACGTTCGCCTGTCCTTCAAGTAGCATTATTTTTTCCCTGAATGTCTTACATGCATGAATATATCATAAATCAAATTTGTTTCAACATACAAATTTAGATTCAAGTCATATGACTAGTCATGTCTGTAAAAAATGCCACTTTCCAAAGCCAGTCAGTGTTTGATAAAAGCGATTGACGTTGATTCTTCTCTGTGAGAAATGAATCAATTTGTTTGTAATAAACTATATTTAACATAATTAGTCAATATAATTACTTATTTTTAAAATTAGGTAACATCTTTCGGGAATTTACTTTTATAAACCTCTGCCGGGAGACTTGGAACTGCCTAAAATCGTCCCAGTCAAGCCGTTCTGTTGTAGGTATAAGGAATGGCACCTGCGATTTAAAATGAAGGTTTGAAATTCCGACATTACTCTGGCTTGGTATCATATAGGGAACCAAGCGTGCGGCCAGAATCTGGACATGTCAAATATATTGCGTGGTCAAGAAATTAAGAAGATAAACAATTATTTTGTTTTTTTGATAAAATCTTTAAATGGGGATATAATATTGTGGCGTCCTGGGTGTGGCCCACGGGTCGTAGTTTGGAGACCCCTGATATAAGTTTAAGAGATTGGAAGGGAGTTAAAAATCATTTCACCCGTGTTAGTGTGTAGAGAGAGTGGTGAAAAATAGTGATTAACAGGGCCCGGATTTTAATGAACTAAAAATGATTAAATAATGATCTAAAAATCACTTCAAATCTAAAAATTAAAATACCTTAAAAATATTAACCAAAAGTTGTATTAAATTCACATGAATAAATAAAGCATATGCTTTGCAAAGTAAAAATGATCCATGCAATAAAGTCTTTAGCAACTTAACGCCTCTAAATGTCTAAAAGTGACTCTAAAATGACGAAAAAAATATATGATTTAAAATTATTTGACCAAAAACTTACCTATAAAATGTACATTTCCCCAACAAGGGGATCATGAAGAGATATTATTTATTCATCGGCATTTCCTGTAATGAAGAAAAAAAATGGTATGCCATAAAAATCCTAGCACAATTAGAAGGCCCACTTCCCCGTTTTACTCCTCTAGTATTAAAACTACACCCTCTACTGTATGTCAACGCCACATTGTATAGTGCTATTCTAACACCTTGTATACCCCTCAACCAGCACTGCGTGCTACGATTGTTTCATATACTCAGAGGAGTACCAATATCAGCTCTGATCACATCAACAGTTGATGTTCAATATCATAATACCCCGCTTCAGTGGTCGAGTAATCTAGAGCAGGAGTTTCCTACTTAAAAATGTCCGAGGGCCACAATTGAATCCACGAGTCTAGTGGTAGACCAAACATCAGTTGGAACTTTCATTTCCCTGTGTAATTCAAAACTTGCCATTTAGGCTAAAAACATCAACAGTAGATTATTTCTACAGGAAATTCCTCGGATTTAAGACAAGGCTACGCAGGCCACATGCGGCCCGTTGTTCGCTAGTTGGAGACCCCTTGTCTAGAGCTTGATTCATACGCTCATAGAAAATTGAAAACAGAAATCTGTTTGGGTGGCGCAGCAATTCGCAGGCTAGCTGAAATGTATTTAGGCTCATGATTACTTACAGCCACCCTCCTCGGTAGCGTAGTTAGCTAACGCGCTAGTTTAGTGTTAATCTAGACTGCTGAGGATGGGGAGACCGAGGTTAAAATCTCGTTCAGGTGAACTGGGCGTGGTTTTTCCTAAAGGGTTTTCCACTCTCCCTCAGCACAAATGTGGGTTCACCTCCTCTAAATCCAACCTTCCCGATTCATAACACATTAGCTTATAAACTCACGGATAGTAAGACGCAGTGCTATACTTTTTTACTTGCAGCCCAAACTAGAAACAACTGATTACCGACATGTTTTATTTTGTAGTGAATAGACAGAAGAATAATATAACTTTGGGTGTTTTCATACTATTGTATTGTGTCTTGAAACGAAACAAAAAAAAAACATAAAACAATGGCTTTCCATTTAATTTAAGGCTACAAAGAGCCAGCCCGTACCGCACCGTAACATTTTGGATGAAAGTTATCCATGTTTTCAAACGCAAGTGGCTACACAAATCCGTTCCGCACAGCACCAATGGGGAAAAATCATCGAGAGAGAGAGAGAGAGAGCATTCGACCACACTTTTACGATGCAGTGTGATGCGGACTATGTAGCCACCAACCCCACGAAAACGCATGACAATTCGGGCGTCTCCGGAAATATTCGGTAGCTTCTTAACTTTGTTCCTATGCCAGCCATCAGGCATTGCAAGTCGGAACGTACATTTACACCAAGGTTGGGAAAAAATAGGGTTTTCTTTAAAAAAAAAAAGCCCAATGGAGTTGGGTTTTATTGTCTTGTGGGGAGGATTTTATCGGGCTCTTTTTAATTTTATTTTTGGGTTAAATTTGATTTAATATTTATGCTAACTGATTCGACCACTCAATAAATTAGAGTACTTATTCGTTATGAAGTGAATGAAGCTTGAGCTCCAATACTTTGCACACTCTTATTCCACAACACGACTGTCGATGGCAGGTAGATGGCAGGAGTGTGGTAGCGCACGCATACATTCGGCTTTTGTAGCCACCTTCTAGAAAATTCTGTTCGGTGCGGGTCGTGGCACCTTGTGGCGCGTGCGCACTGATTAAGTTGGTTGGTTGAAATTTGATTGGGTCTCCTAAGATGATGATGTCACGCTGGAAAATGCAAGATGAAGTTATTTTAGGTCGAGTTGAACAGATAGCCTCGATAAGGCTTGTGATAGATTTAGAACTAGTCACGTGACCACGTTTCAGTTCTGCTTTTGTTTTTAGGCGAACTTGTGAACTTACAGCAAGGGGCCACTTTTATAAAAGACTGGAATATCACGGGTTGAATCCTGGTTGGGTTTACTCAGGGTGGCTTTTAACCAAATTATTTTCCGCTCTCTCTTCATGCAAACGTGGTTACATGTCCTTTAAATTCAACCTTGCTCATCCCTAATACATTAGCGTGACTAATAGAAAATGCGCACAAATCGAACGGGTAGTAAGACGTGCTGAAAAAAAAACCAATATATTATAACATATTTGATCAAACAATAAATTTGTTGGTGATCTGGTGGTCTAGGGGTAAGGTGTAGGGCCTCTGTGCTGGGGGTCCGGGGTTCAATCCTTGGTCCCGGAACGGATTTATCTGATTGCCAAACCCTTCCTTCACCTCTGACAAGACGTGTATTACTCACAACTTGTGAATGTGTCGAGTGCCAGGCCTCCACCGTGGTTCGTATTCCACTTTAAACTGTAGATCCTCCATTTCGTCTCACACTCACCCTACAATTACACATTATAATAAGTTCGTACAACCCGAACGGGTGATGATAATAATAATAGTAATAATAATAATAAATTTGTTTTTCTCTACCAACCATGCGTTGTGTTGGTCAATGGTCATGCAAACAAAGGCAATAATCTCGTCTGACCTGGTTTGCTAATGGTACGGAGGTTAGGGTTCGACTCTCGACTTGTTGCACTAAGACAGTTTTTGCTAATGAAATTTCAACACTCTCCATATTCAAACGCATGCATATTTGATATGAATTATTACTTATTCTTCCTTATTTAATTAGTGTAAGCTACCTTTATGCTAGTACGTATATTCCACTTAAAATAGGTATTACCATCTTTGTATAGTCTTATCTTGGTCAATTAACGAGTATATTCTTTAGGGAACCATTCATATACTGTTTT
The DNA here is from genome assembly GCA_902155825.1 of Timema genevievae. Taxonomy (NCBI): domain Eukaryota; kingdom Metazoa; phylum Arthropoda; class Insecta; order Phasmatodea; family Timematidae; genus Timema; species Timema genevievae. The sequence goes on along the minus strand of CABFWO010000693.1, from coordinate 103,761 downwards.
TATTGGGGTGGTCTGTGTATGTATGTATGTATGTATGAAAAGAATAAGAAGATAAGTCATTAAGATAAATAAATTAATAAATAAAAGTTGAAGACTAATAAATGTAAGTTTAAAAAGCCTTTGCAATTGTGTATTGGCTTACATTTGATATTCTTTAGATATTGAGGCTCTCTTTGAAGGTTCGATATGCTATGCCACCGTAACTCCAACTAAAATGTAATATCGTTCATTGGAACTGAAATCCATAATATAATATGTTTCCTTTGAACCTTTCCTTTCCCAGTAGGCACAAACTTTCTAACTGTTATTGGCAAACAACCATATATATGTTGTATTTGAGCCGTTTGAATTATTTCCCAGCTCTTTGGAACCGAAGATAGCATTTACTTCTGTAATCAGATTGCCTATGAGCTTATATATAAAGTAAACAAGGATACGAGATATCCAAGAAAGATTATTCTTACTCTTCATATAGAATCATAATCCTTTACATAATCGTAAGACATAAATAGTTACCAAAATTATTAAATAAATTGTCAGTTATCTTGACAATAGTATCCATAAATTACTAAGTGGATTAAATTTGTTCCACATTTAAATTATATACATCACTTGTAGCCCAGTAGTGGAAAGATTATCTAGTACTAATGTACGAATGTACTAATCGTGCATACTTTCCGTGGAGGTTCTTTTCATGTCCCCATGAGATGAGGTGATGGTGATAGTGAGTATGAAGATGTGGAACCAGTGGAAACAATTAAATCTAACATAAGCCTAATCAACTAAACCCTAATGACTGTTGGGGTAGTTCCCCTTTCGGGAAAAATGCCCATTGTACCAGCTGGGAATTGAACCCGCGATCCCTAGGCTCGTAGCCAGGTGCACTTAATTTATAAGATTGGCTAGCTATGAAATTCTAATATTGTAATGTATTTCAGAAAACAATAGCCATTCAACAGCCTTACCTGCTCGGGTATATACCAGCCATTGCTGGTATAAGGAACTTCAATAAAATATTTCAAATGATGAACACTCAATTTACCTTAAAATGTGACAGTGTTACCTTGACGGATTACATTATGGATATATCTAATAATTTACAAAATGGTGTAATCAATATTTGTAATCTTGATTCCTTTCAGGATATATGAAATTAATTATAGTCCTAGCAAAGATTTGAGCTAAGAACATGGAGGATATTCATGTGTCTGCTTACACCTAAGTAGTTTATGATTCTAGGAAAAAATTGCAAGTGAAAGAAGCGCACACGAAAACTCCGCACAGAAAAAAACCCACAACCATAAATGCTCACAGTAAAAAAGCCCACACGGAAAAAAAAACCTACGAAAAAAAAAGCCCACAAGGAAAAGTGATCAAATGGAAAAATGCCCACATGAAAAATGCTCACGGGAAAAACTCACACTAAAAGTGAGCACAAGGAAAAATGTCCATAGAGGCAAATGCCCCCATTCATTTTTACTTTTTCGTCATAAGAGAAGGTATTGTAATCGTGAAAAAATCTAAATACAAAATTTAAACAAGGAAAAAAACTTCATTTTACAATTCTGTCAGTCTCCTTGTCTGTCTTTGTATGTGCTCAATCTTGATATTTAATTTTTATAAGCTTATACCTCTGGATTTTTCTACCCTAGCCCTAAAATTAAGGGTGATGAGTGGTTTTTTTAAATTCCAATTTCAAAAATGGCTTTAACGATTCTGATTGAAATTGATGTATAGACTATGTTTGACCTCCCAAATAAGTGAGATATCACCTTATATTTGGTTTTTGGGTAAAAATTAGTTGAAGGGCAATATACTGATGAGTAATTTTAGAAAATTCGAAATATTTTTAAAGTGGCTCTAACGATTTTGTTACAAATTGGTATCTGTGGTATGTATGTCACTACAAAAATAAATGGTATGGAACTCTGCACTGACTTTCTCGCTCTAGTGTTTAAATATGTAGATATATACTCAAAATTCATAATATAATATACACTAGTGAACCCGAGAGCAAATTGTGCTATGATTAAATACAATTTTTTTGACTCGCGGTTTTAAATTTTATAATTTTATTTCTAAAGGATTAACGTCTTCATTTGTACATTTGGACCAATAAAAAATATCGATATTGGATCTCCAAGGCTCAACACTTCTTATTAAAATTTTGACTTCCCGTTAAAAATTCGACATTATATTAGGACATGACTTTTATAAATTTTGACCAATAAAATAGGTAATTATTAACTATTGAGTCTAAAATGAGAGAGATAAATCATTGTTGTAGCAGAGGTTGGATCCAGGAGTTGAGCGTGAGGGGCGTGCGCCCCCTTCAATAAATTAAACCAACTAAATCAATGTTAAAATCACTACTAGTTTTATTGTCACTTAATACTATCTCATTAACCAGATTTAATTTTTTTATTTGTTATTGATAATATTATTAATTGATTAATATACGGTAATTACTATTAATACTTAAAACAATCACATTAAGTATTAAAATTATGAAAATGGGCATTGATGAAACCATCCAAATTCAAGTTGCGCGCCTCTTACCTTGTTGCACAAACATTGTTTAGGTTTAAATTTATTTTATCATTTCTATAATTACTATTTCAATGATAAATAAATAAAGATCTTAAAAAATAATTTATTTTTAAATATCGTGTTTAAACAAAATCTTTGAATAATATCACACACATAACGTGTTAATTGTTATAATGTTTAAACTTATTTCCCTCGTAATAATCACTAAATAATATGTTCTTATTATTTGATTTTAATAAATTGCTTAAAAAATTGATCATAGATTTAAAAATGTGTTTATTTTTATACCTAGTTTATTTACCCCTTATTTTTAACCCTCCCCCCAAACTCCCGTGACACAATGGTTGAAAAACTCTGCCTTAGAGTCTTCAACCATTCGATCACTGAAACGGGTTCTGAAAATTTATTGCTTCCCTTTGTCCAGAATTTACCACACGCCACTAGATATATGTATGTACTAAAAAAAGTCATCTCTATGAGTCGAATTTTTCTTTCTTTGAGCATCTACAACTCGAAAAATATTAATAGTTTATTCTTTTTGTACAAAGTTATAGCTCGAACAATTCAGCTCTCCCCTTTAGATTCAAGTTATCGAAGTTCGATGGTAAATCAGATATTATAGTTTTTTTCGTGTTTTTTTTTGGTAGGACAAACAATGGAATTTTCAAGAAGCCAGAAGAACAATCAAGTTTTAACATATTTGGAATTTGAATATCTCGCATTTCGCAATATCAATGAAGGGGTGACTTGGAGATGCAGAAAGAATCGCTCTCTAAAGTGGCATTCAATTATAAAAACAAAAGATGACAGCATAGTTCAAGAATCAACAGAACATTTTCATGGCTCCTTCCGTCAAAAAACAACAGCAAACGTTGCCAGAAGCAAGACATGAGAGCAGTGAGTGCTACCCTTGCAATGGGATGGGAAATGTGTTGTCAGGGTTAAATAATGATATAATGGCTTATTTTCCCAGACAATCATCCCTCGAGAGAACTTTGAAATAATGAAGATATTGATTCCAAATCTGGAACCTCAAAAGGTTTTAGTCGATTTTGAGAAGGCGTGTATGAATGCAGTGAGGATTACCTTTCCCCACGCTGAAGTCAAAGGGTGTTATTTTCATCTGTGTCAAAGTTTCATAAGGAAACTCAACAATGTTGGCTTGAAGACTGAATATGAAACTAATGTAAAGATAAAAATTACACTGAAGTCTCTTGCCGCATTAGCTTTTGTTCCAGTCGATGATGTGAGACATGTCTTTGATAATTTTGCCGCCACATTTCCAAACGAAGAGAGATACAATTAGCTGCTCACGTACTTCTGTTCTACATACATTGAGGGCGCAGCAGGCAGAGATCCCCTGTTTCCTATTAGAATATGGAATCATCATGATGCAGCCCTGGAACGTTCGCCAAAAACAACAAATTTTTGTGAGGGATTTCAAAACGCTCTTAATCCCCCATTTCGCTGCAATCACCCCAGCATGTGGTTTCTATTTGTGAAACCTGGCTTGCCACACATTTACACTGGCTAATGCACAGGCAGGTCGCCTAGAGGTGAAAAAAAGAAAATACAAAGCTCTATATGACTTGGTCTCCACTTCTGTGCAGCAATATGAGCAGGTGGAAGACAAACTTAGTTGCTTAAGGAGATTGGCCAGTTTGCAATAAAGGAATATTTGTAAATTAACGCCATGGGTACCAAAATATTTTAAATTTTAATTTCAATATAATAAAAACATTTTGTTTATTGTCACGACCTATTGCTACTATTATAAATATCCCTAAATAGTCCAAAACCTTTTATGTCATCTTGTGTTGGTCATTTTAATGGTATTGGTACCCATAACTTTAATCTCCAAGGATGATTTCGTTTATTTGACTTGTCATCCATATTTGAATTTTTATGGATAATATATTAAACGAATACCAACATAACTTAAATTAAATCGTGTTGGATATGTTTTTGTTAGTTAAATTGTAAGAAATCTTTCCTTTGAATGTTTTGTTAATAAACTACTACTCAAATAAATCTTTGTAATAAATTGTTTAGTGTTTTTATAGAAAAAATTGACACTTTAACAATTCACAAATTCTTGTATAATTTTTATATTATTTTATTACATTAATTATTGAACCAATATAGGCTAAACCTTGGTAATTTCATAACAATTTAACAATATTCTATATTTATAGAATAATAGTCTTTATTTGATTTTATGTAATATGTAGCCTACTTATTAAACTACACCAGCATGTAGATTCAACTTAAAATGTATAATAACCATTAAATATAACTTTATTTTATATATTTATGTATTTTATTTGAACTCTAAGCACTTGTTGTAAACATTGGTTATGTTGTTGTAACAGGGCCAGGATTTTGATGAGCTAAAACGTGTCAAATAATTATCCATAAAATGACAGTAAAAATTCCAAAAAATTACTTTAAATTAACAAAAAGACCCCAAAAAGTGAATGCAAACTTTATGAATGCACAAGAATAAATCAAACGTTCACTTTACAAGTGAAAACTAAAATGTTAGTAATGCAAAACCCAAATCAAACTTGTATTCCATTAAAAATTAACCTTCATTTATAATTTTTTTCGTGTGAGAATTTTTCCGTGTGAGCTTTTTTCCTGTGAGTATTTATGACCGCGGGGTTTTTTCAGTACGGAATTTTCATGTGCGCTTTTATCGTTTGCGTTTTTTTCCGGTCACCGTAGTTTACAGAGCATGTCACAGGAATGATGTCTACAACGTATGCACAGATGGTGGAGGAAGGCCTTTTAAACAAGTTAGTTCTAGGTAGGAAATCAACGAACTAATGTTGTTAAACATAGTTAAGTTATCTGTTTCATGTAGCTCTCGAGAAACAATATTATTTGCTTTTATGAATATGCATGATTAAAAGCCATCATAGGCTAGGGATAAGGAGAACACGTTTCATTAGATCTATGAAGAGAGATCCATACAATTTTCATTTTCAAATATTTGACACCTTTATCTGGTAGCGTTACAGTGTCACGGATGCATACGTATATTTAATTTTCAATGATATATAGTTATTAATTTATCAGAAAATTATAGAATTACATTTTTACCAACACATTATCCTATATATATAAATACAATCTACAAATCCATAAAATACTTAAAATAGGATTTTTGTGCAACAAAAATAATTTTCGGGAAGCGTACGATTAAGTTTGTAGTTGAAATATTTTGAGAATTTCTTAATTTTGACCTTACAAAATATATAATTTACATACAATAGTGAGGGCCACAATATAAGGTAGCCTTATAAATAATATAGATCAACAAATGGCAAAGAAATTTGAAATATAGGTTATTTCATATGACTATTTGCTTCTATCTGACATTTAAGTGAACATAAATATATGAATTATAAATGAATTAAAATCATTATTAAGATAGTAAATTTCTAAAACACACAGTTCTTGAAACTATTTTTCTTATATTTTTTAAACTAAGCCATAGAGTACCGGTGAACAATTAAATCTGATATTATATATTGTTTAAATTATATCCCTTTATTCGTAGCACATGATTGAACTTTTGAAAACATTATTTTCACTCGAGTGTGTTCACCACTGTTCTGCAAATATTGAGGCCAGAGGGGGTGCACGGCTATTTTCCCACGATCCGGTCTCTTTCAATCTCCACCATATGGAAAAGTTTAAATTATTTGGTGATTGACACATTTGTCGATATTACGTGCAGTGGCTGGAAGAGAGACTCGTATCATGGTCTAATAGTTTTACGTGCTACGACAGGTGGCGTTACATTTATCATATCACACTTGCCCCCAAATTAGAAATTTCACGATTTAAACATCCGTTTATTTAAAGTATTCTACAATAGGACGCTGTTTCATGTAAACTATTGATTGCCATCAAACGGGGTAGCTTTGAATAATAGTGTAACATTGAACACATTTCCAGAAATTAAAATGTCTAGAGGGGGGCCCCTTTAAACAGCTTATTAAAGAATCTAGTTTTGTTTTAGATTCAAGGAGAAAACTACTCAAAATACCTTCTAGAGGCATCCACTATTCAAACATTTATTAAAGAAGGACAACTACAAATAGCTTCAATAACACGGATGCAAAATCTATGGCACACGTGCCATTGGGTGGCACGCTATTGTAAACAAATGTTAATAAAACTTGTATCAACGTGGTAAAATTGTTTAAAGTCAAAAGCATCTCAATAGCCATGAATTTTACATGTCACGATGAAATTTGTAGAGTCAACTGTTATAATGCATCTTCTGTATTGTTGAAGACGAGCCATAAACCGAATATAAATATCTTGGCTAGCAAAATACAACAAGCTTCAAACCAATCTGGAAATGATTATGTTAGTTTTTATTTAAATATTTATATCAATTTTTTTGTCTTCTTTACTCTCAAGGTGTTCGTTCATTATTTTTATTTTTTAGATTTAAAAATGACACTTGGACACGGGAATTGAACCCAGGACCTTTGAAATAGTATGCCAATGCTCTAACCATTGAGCGATCCAGGAGTCGTACCGGTCCTCGAGTCATTCTCTGCACATATTTTAAGGCAAAATATATTATGGACGTGTGGACGAGACAGTTCCTGGATAGCTCAATGGTTATAGCTTTGGCATGCTAAGTGAAATGTCCTAGGTTCAGTTCCCATGTTAAGGTGTCTTTTTTCAATTCAAACAATATGATATTTAGATGCGACTATAACAAATTTTAACAAATATAATAGCTTTGCTATTTAATCCATCATTCAATGTTTTAACTTTAATTTAATGAAATAACTATTATCTAAAATACTCACTCTGAGTGTTTAATAAATTTTAATTCTTTAAAATTTTGGCATTAATATAATATTTACAATTTATTAGAATTTATCATTACATTTTATGATATTCAACAAGTTTTTACCCACATTCTGGCCGCGTGGTCTAACGTGCTACTCTCGCAGTAGACTTGACTGCTTATGACGGGGAAAATCAAGGTTAGGGTCTCAGTCGGGTGTACTGAAGGTGGTCTTTCCCAAATGGTTTTCCACTTTTCCTCCACAAAAATGTGGTTACACTTATTATAAATATAACCTACCTTATCCCTAACACATTAGCGCAATTAGTACATAAGCGTCCGACCTGAACGGTTAGTAAGACGTGGTGTTAAAAAAGTTTTGAATTTTAAATATGCATTCAAAAACTTAAATAATAAGTGGAACAATGGACTAGTTCAAAATTCAGCTATTTCTCAAAGAGCACAATGAACAAAGAAGTTTCTCCATCCTTGTTCTAGAAGTATTCAAATTTCAAAAAGCTTCTGGGGGAGACTACGCAAAACATATACCATAGTATGGGAAAGGGGGAGGAGTGGAGCAAGACAATTACTTCTTTTTTTTCTTACCACTCGCCCTACACAAACAATGTTCCGCCGCCCTGCTGTACACTAAATGGGTCATTAGGCCAGGCGGTAGTGATTTTTTCACGGAAATATTTAGAGGAAAGCTGTAAATTGATAACTTTATTTCAGGGGTCTGATGAACATACTAATTTTTTCCCCTCGAAAGACCTCTACGTTGGCCGCCATATTGGAGAAACGAAACAAAAATTTGGTTTTTCACCATTATCGTCGTTTATGTCAGTTTTACAGTGAAAATAGTTATTACCGATATTAGAGATAATTAAATTTTCTATAAATACTGTTAAAAGAACTTATGCACTAAGACCTATAGTTTCGGAGCAATAGCCGCGATAAATGTGGTACTATCCTGCAACATCTTGAAATATCGGACTTCATTCGCCGTATATCGCGGTCTATGTTTAACATTATTCTGAATCAATGTTTTAACGAAAACTAATGCAAATATATAAATGTTTATATACCAATTTGCAGATTTTAAATTCTTTTCCATACCACCATACGGTATAGTTTATGGCCCGTTTAAAAAAAATCCCCTGTAGGTCTAATCCAAATTGAATTTTTTAAAGTAATTTTTATTCGCTTAAAAGTAGATGGTTAGTCAAAATCTTCTACTTGTTTAGTCTTCTTATTTTCCTCTTAGTTTTTGTGCGTCTCATTATCAGTCTCCAATTCGTGATATATTTCAGTCTCTTCAGACATAAACTGGTCCAATTGGATTCAAATTGCTGTGTCAAAACTCAGGTTATCTGAAACGTCGTTATTTGTGCACGATTGTCTCCGACAATTCTAACAAATCATGGAACATTGAAGCCCAACTTTCCGACTGCTGCAGGATGATCTACACACTTTAGTGCATTTACAATAAATGGGCTTTAGGAGCGTTTGCGGAGCTGGATCCTTAGTTGAGGTAATCGGAAGAAGACCGTCTTTGATGTTATTCCAGCCTCAATCTTGCGGGATTTTGGAGTTGCCACACCATAGCTGTATTTGGTGGTACGTTCGAAAGGAAGGTTGACGTGCAGCTGCCTGAGCATATGGTAAAGAGGCAAGATTAAACGAGATTTTGATAGGGACTTTGATAGAAATGGTTGGAATCTCAGATTATCCAATGAACTGTAATCGATCTTGGCTCCATACAAAGCTGCGATGACATATTGTCTTGTCACGTCAATCCCGTCTGGATGTGTATTTGGGTCCTTGAAAATCTGCACAATTGCACAATTGTCTGCAATTCATTGTCTTACTTCAATAACCTAACAACCTTTAATTTCCCCTAACTGAAGAATGCAGAAGCTGTGTTGCAGCCACTGAATGCTTGTAGAAACAGAATGCTGTTTCTTACTTCATTTGAAAATTTTAAACTGCTCAAGGAAAATATCATCTTGTCCATTTTACCTATGCTTGGTTTCATGTAGTAAATGTTTGCTGTAGGTGGTGATAATGCTGTTAGCAGTACCCAATGTTTGTTTTTGCCTACTACCAATACACATTCGTACTCGCGTGATACATCAATTGTGGTATTGATAATGAGACAGCATCTTCATCAGCTTGTTTAACGACAAATCTAACGTCTTCAAGTTTGTCACTTAACATGTAATTAAGACGGGTTCTGTTATTATTATTCGATATATACATTTTTCTTGTGACATAATGGCTGCCATCGACTCATCGAATAGTACATCAACGCCAGAATGTCTGTTCAATCGACGAAAATGTTCGTTTGGAGATGGAAAATTAAATAGTACAAAAACAATGAACTAAGGAGTAATATGAAAAGGAATTCTTTACTTACTATAATTATTTAAGGGGGTCTGGACCCTCCAAGTACCCCTTGGTATGGCCTTTAAATATTGCTTTATTTGCATAAATAATTATCGTTAAAAAATTAGTTTGAGTAATATTCAACATAGACAGCGACATACGGCGAGCGAAGCTCGATATTTCAAGCTGTTGTGGGAGAATACCAGATTTTTCGTGGCTATTGCTCCAAAACTATAGGTATTAGCGAATATGTCCTTCTGACTGTTTTTATAGAGAATTTAATTATCTCCAACATTGTTATACCATTTTTGCTGTAAAACTGACATAAATGGAGATATTGGTGAAAAATGAAATTTTGCTCCGTTTTTACAAAATGGCAGCAAATTAAGAGGTCTTTTGAGGGGGGAAACTTAGTATATTAATCAGACCACCGAAATAAAGCGATCAAAACCATTTCCAGCTTTTCTTTAATTGTTTCCGCTAAACAACCTTTATGGCCCTTTGGCACTTTTTACAGGGTCAAAAGCTATTATTTTTTAACGTATATAGCTTTTTTTTAATCAGAGAGAGCTTTGTCTACTTCTATAAAAAGGACGTCATGGAACTATCTCTCAATTCTCTTTTCCAATATTCCTCAATTCCAAAGACATCAACATCTCAAATCTTTATGAATATATCTAAAGTAATTAAGTTGCTTGCAAAGTAAACTTATCTGGGCATCACACGTAAAAATAAATGGTACGGTGCACTGCACAGACTTTCTCCTTCTTTAATTTTAAAATAGAAATTTACTAAAAACTATTAAGATTTGTTAAACGAAATAGTAAGTCTATACATAGTTGTAAAAATACTACACCACAAAGATAATAAGTAAAATAATATACACTGTTACTTACTCTATGGTACTAGGAACTAGGCACACTTTTACAGAAAAATTGATAAAAGAGAAACATCTTTGTCCACCAAAGAGCATAAGAATCAAATTCACTTCTAAGACCTGAATTAAAAAGTATATACATTTGCTTATAGTTCAGAAATTATTGGTTTTAGAAGAATATTCCAATTAAAAGATTTTTATATTTAATAGTACTTCAACTTTACAACTATAATTTATTAATTACCTTAAAGTTAGGGAAAAATGATGAAAATTGGAAAATTGTCCCATATAAAGTACCTTCAAAGTCATTTTCATGAGAAAATGAGTGTTTCCATTTTGATTATAATGATAAACAGTGTCTAGCAATGAAATGTAATCAAAATATTTAGCAGGAATTTCGAGAACATAGAGTTTTTCTTTCATTGCACTTCATTAAACTACCCTTAAATTTACGGTTGAATATCTAATAAAATAAAAAACCTGGGGAAGACCTTATGAAACCCCAGAAAGTCAGAATTAGGCCAATTGGTAAAATACTTTCAGCTCTACTCAGATGTACAGACAAACAGACGGACAGATAAACGGCGTAGTGAAAACCACTATTTTGTGTTACCGGGGGTCATGAAACGTTGACATTTAATAATATCTCGATTTCGATTTTTTTTTGACGATCACAATACTTTCCCTCCGAGGTGTTGAGAGAACATAATAAATAAACAAATATGTTTTTAAAAGCCTTGTTAGACCTAACTTATAAAATAATATTTAAACTAAAAGAGTGAAGCTAATGAAAACATTAGTGTACTTTGGGCGATTACCCGAGGAGACGCTTTTCTTTGCTTCAAACAGACAGGAAAAATCTCTTCATTTTATTTCTTCCAAACGAGTGTTAAATTATTTAAAAAAAATCCAAATTTGAAAATTCCAGCTTCAAGGCGCACATATGTGTGCAGAGGGGCCACTGATTTTTAAATGTCATCCCTCTGCTTGCGGTAGATATCACGCAATGCTCATGACACATTTTATTAATATAGATATAACATTTTGAAACCAAAGTTTGAAATGCTGGGACTTAAATTAGAATATAGTTATTTTATGAGTCATGATTAATAATATAGACAAGTGCATATATACGGTTAAGGTGGGACGGAAGGGTGTGGGAGAAAAGGTCGGTTTTTTTTTAGTTTTTATAGCAAAACTTTTTTTGGCTAAAATAAATCAAATATTTTTCCAGAAGAAACAAATTAAATTCATTAATTTTGATACCATCATGTAAATAAAATTAAATTCTATGTTTCTACTGGACCAATATTTTATTTACTACCGCATTTTTTTTTCTTGCTATGACAACTGCAAAAACAATTACATTTTCTCAGGTCCCTTTCCACCTCATTTTAAAGCGTGTTTATATAGTTGTGCTATTAACATTGACATTATATTATAATTACATTTTAAGAAATATAAATGAAACGTAAACATAGAAATCATATTATTGACAATAAATTATATTATTAATTAACTAAGGACATCCATAATAAATGTAACAAAAGAAAAGGTTGGAGTCATACAGTAATTTGAGCTATTGTATGCCAATTGTAGAAATATTTTTCTTTAATTGCGAGCTCACTATTCATTTAATACGCATTCATTAAGGAACCGTAAGACAACTTTGTTTTGTGTTTTTGGCATCGTTTCTTACTACCCATCCAGGCTATTAGTAAATTTACAGCTATGTAGCAGTGGTGAGGGAGTATAATTTTAGAATAAATGTACCCGTATTGGCATGGAGGATAGTGGGGAATCATTTAGTAAAACAACTAATTCAACCCAAATAATATTTTAAACCCGATTTTCTCAACAGTGACAAGTCAGACAACAATGACTACTTGACTCAGGTTTCCACCTACGGTTGGTCAAAGCTTGAATACAAAACAGTAAAATATGAGTGCAATGTCCGACTTCTCCTCTTTCCCCTTTTTTACCTCTAAACATAAGCCTGGACACGTGTACAGATCATAATAGTTATTAATAAGAAGTTAGGTCACATTGTATTGACCATCTGGATAGCCAAAGCTAGGTTTAGTTGGCCATATAACCTGTTTAAGTGGATGCATGGTCTAACATCACTCTAGTATTAGACTAAGTTGCCGATGAAAGGGAGATCGGAGTTCAAATCCCTTTAGAGTGTATTGAGGGTGGTTTTACAAGTTGGTTTTCTATTCTTCTTCCACGCAAATGCTGGTACACTTCCTCTAAATTCAATCTTCCACATACATAACTCGTTAGAGTAATTAGTACATATATATATTATACTCTGAACAGGTAGTAAGACGTGGTGATCATAAAACATTATTACTATCGTAATAGCTTGCTAATTGATCTATCGCCAATTGATTAAATTAAGCATATTAAGAAAATTTACAGACACACATATCTAATGTGCTCAATAATAATTTTTTTTATAAATATTCCCATTTATATTTGAAATATGTTTGAAGCTACCTATTTCTATACGAATCTCTTACTCTATCTTTCCAAGACAATAAATACAATGCATTCGATTTTTTCCCGTGAATCGATACAATACCTCTTTATCTGGACCTCTTTATCTGGAGCGATTCAGAGAATCGATTCAAGGCCTATGGAGCGTTCATTTCTAATCGCCACTTGTCTGATGACGTCATTCTCGTGATTGGGCTTGATCGATTGTTGATTGTCATGATAGCTCCACTGGGGTCGATTTATTTCAATCGATCCTCAAACAATCCACTACGAGCACCGCGATAGAAATACGTGATTACTTTCTGTTTCAATATGTTCTAAACTGTGATGGATGACTAATTCCATCTGAATTTTGTGTTAAAAATCAGGTAGATAATTTAAACATATATCTTTAAAACTTGTAATGGTTATCTAATCTGTTAAAAAATATTGTGATGGATGAAATATAATTTGTATGTGTTAACGTAATCTGGACGAGCTGACTCAGCAATACCGTATTTCTCTCTACGCTCACAACAATGTATCTTTCAGAATGACAAATAACATAAACAAAATTACCGCTACAATAAATTCTATACTCGATTTGAGCTTTATTTATTGGAGAAACAAACAATTTGATTGTTTTGTTCTGACTCTAATGAGAGAGAACGAAAGCTATAATATAAGAATTAAGAAAAACCAGTAAACCCTTGCGAAACTTTCGCACAGTCAACCTTCCTAAAATAGCAAAGAGAGTTTATTTTCGGTAATTGATACAAAAATATTGTTAGATTTTTCTTTTAACTTAGATTTTAAACAAACAATGTGTTTTAACGTAAACTGAGTGTGCTATATCAGAAGTCGGTAAAAAAATACTATCCATTGATACCTTACTCATCGCTGTAGGGTTTGTATTATTTGAGAAAAAGGGATGTTGACAATATAAATAATATGTAGGATAATAAATGGCATCTCTGACTGAACCAAGTTAATTTTTAAAAATATACAAAAATATAATGCACATATTACACAGTAGTTTTACGAAAAAATGCCTGTGAACATATTTTATGCAAGTGAGTTCTATTTTAATTTTTGTAAAACTTTACATGAAAGACATATTATTCCATGTTTCCCAAATGTCCTTGAACCTGCTGATGCCAATTAAAGTTAAGCTGTTTTTGTCTCTGTTTCACAATTTTCACGCCTCGTTCACTACCTTTCCTCAGGAGAATCCAGTTCCCTCAGTCATTGCACTTCAATTCAGAGCTTGTTAAGACTAGCACGGAACTAATTAGTAATATAGTCGAGACGCGCCAAACTGGTAAACCACGGATTTCACCAAAATCTTGTATTCCAGTTTCATTTCCTACGTACACCATTATTTGTCATTCTACATTTGTTTATTGTCTTTCATCTGTGCCTACCATCAGTGTGTTGAGCTTTAAGCCCTAAAAATAAACTGCGCTGTTAATATTATACAAACTAGTAAGTTCCTAGCATTATGTAGGTAGAATTATTTTGTTGTTTAATCAATTGGAAGGCTAGCTAACTAGCAGACAGATCCGTCCCATGTATAGTTCTCTAAGAACTTATATAAGAACTGCATTGAATAAAGATATGTAGGCTTCTCAAAATGTAATAATAATAATTATTATTATTATTAGCACCTCGTCTTACTACCCGTTCGGGTTATACGCACTTAAGCTAATGTGCAATGGTAGGGTGATTGTGAGATGAAATGGAGGACCTACAGTTTAACATGGAGTCCGAACCACGGTGGAGGCCTGGCATTCCTCACATTCACAAGTTGTGATGAATACACATCTTGTCAGAGGTGAAGGAAGGGTTTGGCAATCAGATAAATCTGTGCTGGGACCGAGGATTGAACCCCGGACCCTCAGCACAAAAGTCTGACACCTTACCCCTAGACCACCAAGTCACCTCAAAATGTAATTCAAGTTGCCCCACTACTTTGCTGAAAATTGTTATGTTTTTGTTCAATCGTTTGTGCTCTATTTATGCTCATATCTTCCCAAACATAAATATTTGTGCCATGAAACTATGCCTTTTAGATAACATTTAATGTGGCGGGCGATCTTGAGCACAAGTTAGCCCGCCAGATATTGAAAAACATAACGTAACAAAATTCTATTCAAACAATTTCATTGTGCTCCATTTGTGCTCATATGCGCCTGAAATTGAACATTTGTGCTCTAAAATTAGTCAATCTAGAGAATATCTAATGTGGCGGGCTTATTTGCGCTTTTACTAAACTTTAAATTTAGAAAACTTGAGTTCAAGCTGGCACGGCACATTTTGAAAAAAATAAAACAAATAAATGTAACAAAATTCTCTTTGAGCCATCCTTTGTTCTTTGTTTGTGCTTATATGTGCCCGAACATGAAAATTAGTGCTTTAAAATTAGGCCTTTAAGAGAACATTTAATGTGATGTGCTAGCTTGAGTTTAAATTGGCCCGACACATTAAATATTATCTAATAGGCCTATTTTCACAACACAGATGTTCATGTTTGGTCATATATCATCAAAAAAGAATAACAAACGATTGAACAAAGAAAAATTTGATTTTCGACATTGTGGCAGGCCAACTTGCAAGTTAGACTGGTCCACTACAAATAACAGCCCTACTCTAGCTACACTGATTCAAAATATATTTTCTTATTTTAATTTTATATTTATATTTAGTTTTATGATAATGGTCGATTTTTTATTTCTTATTATTGCATGCACAAATTCTCTATCCCCATAAATCATTGTAAAACTGATTTGTTAAGTATTGCGCTTTAATAAACTAATATTTTAATAGAATAGATTTCTTAATAGTTTTTCAGACGCTTTTAGTATCAATCCGTCATTTTGTGGAACGTTTCGGCCGTAGCTGCAGTTCAGATGATATCAGGTGTGAGAAAACTCGCAATAAATGATAAGATAAATGGTATGGTGCACCACAGAGACATTCTCTCTCTCTTTCTCTCTCTCTCTCTCTCTCTCTCTCTCTCTACATATATATATATATATCATCTTGTCTTACTACCCGTAGAGGTTATATGCCTATGCACTAGTTACACTAATGAGCTAGGAATTAGGAAGGCTTAATTTAGAGGAAATTCACCCGCATTTGTGTGAAAGGAAAGTGGAAATCCATTTAGGAAAGACCCCTCTCAGTGCACCCAACCGGGATTGAGCCCTGATCTTCGGCAGTTTATTCTATTGCTAGACTAGCGCTTTAGATCACGCGGTCACCAAAGCGGTTCTCTTTAATATTAAAATAGAGACATTTACTAGAAAGTTATACAATTTTGTTAAACTCAATAATATACATTGTTACAGAAACGTTGAATAAAGAAGAGCATATCTGTCCACCAAAGAGCATAACAATCAAATTTATTTTTCTAATTACCCCCTAAAAAAATATATACGGTTTCTTAAAGCTCAGAAACTATTGTTTTTATAAATATATATTCCAGATTAAGATATTTCTAATTTTAACAGTTTTACAACTTTATATGGATAAGTTAGTTCTATCTCAAATAGTTCGGGAGATATAATCAAAATAGAAATTTTCGTCAATGTATATTCATTTTCTTGGAAAAATGAAAGATGTTATTTTGTTTATAATGTTAAACAGTGCCTAGATACAGATTTTAATCAAAATGGTAAAAGTGGATTTTGATAAATCGAGTTTCTATATTTTTGTCCTTCAGTAAACTACTGTAAAATTCTGGGTTGAATATCTAATTCCAAAAAGCCCTCAGGGCGACCTTATGTAAACCCTGGATACCAAGTTTTAGCCCAATCGGTTGAATGGTTTCAGCTCTAGTTAGAGGTACTTACAGACTGACAGACATACGTTATTGCGAAAACAACTTTTTAGGTTTCAGGGGGTCACGAAACGTCGACATTTATCAAAATCTCGGACTAGATTTTTTTGACAATCACAATACTTCAATCTCCGAGGAATCAAAAGAAAGTAAAAATACCTCTTTCCCCACCCCCTGTTTGGATTGTGTAAAACTATATTATTAATAATTAGACTCATGAATTAAATTCGAGGAAGGTAGATTACTTAGTTTGGATCCCAGTCAAGTCAAATTTGCTTAGTCCCATTCCTAGTGGCGTGTGAAACAAGATGGGGTCGCTTCTGAAGCCTGTAACAAAAATAGCCGTGTATAATTTGACTCGTCATAACTGTAAAGAGAAAGAAACCATAATCTTTTGGAAAAAGAGACGGCGGTTGGTATCGTAAACACGCCTCTTTATATATGGTCTACCTGCCTTCCTTATCCTCCTATTAATATAAATAAGTGGGTAGTTAGAATGGGTAGTAAGACGCAGTGCACAAACAATTATTGCACAGTTTACAGAAGTTGTGGAAAATAAAGAGACGTTACGGCACAGTAACCCCATTACTGGTCGCATGTTCTAGACGTCACACTTACACTAGGCTAGTTTCTAGAATGACCAGAGGAGGTCGGGGTTCGAATTCCAGAAGGCTGTACCGAGTATTGTTTCTGCTAAAAGGTTTCCAACTTTACCTCCACGAAAATGATCGTAAGCTTTTCATAAAAACAATCTTTCTCATTCTTACGTCATATACTATAAAGATGCGTGTAGCGTGGTTGGTAGCAATACAAGGTGCACAAAACATTATTATAGTCTCAAGTTTGTTTTCTTTATTTGACAGGCGCACTGCTCTTACAGTATAAACAACTTGAGCTATAGTCTTTTGTTTTATAACTAGCGTCTTCAAATGTATTTATTTAAAACAGCTACGCCGGGAATATTCAAGCACACAAAGCTTCTTATTACACTTGAAAACTTAGAATTATTATTATTATTATTAGCACCGCGTCTTACTACCCGTTCGGGTTATACGCACTTACGCTAATGTGCAATGGTAGGGTGATTGTGGGATGAAATGGAGGACCTACAGTTTAACGTGGAATCCGAACCACGGTGGAGGCCTGGCATTCCTCACATTCACAAGTTGTGATTAATACACATCTTGTCGAGGTGAAGGAAGGGTTTGGCAATCAGATAAATCTGTGCCGGGACCGAGGATTGAACCCCGGACCCCTTGCACAGAAGTCTGACACCTTACTCCTAGACCACCAGGTCACCCGAAAACTTAGAAGAAGAACGGAAACAAACTCATATTGTTACACACAGCCAGATGGTTTGCTCAATAATGTGTGTACCTATAAAATATTGTAGAAATACAGGCAACTGAATGAGGGGGGAGGCGATACCACTTTATTTATTTTAATACTTTCTCTCGACACCTCAGAGAGAGAGAGTATTGTGATCATCAAAAAAAATCAAACTAAAGATTTTGATAAAATACGACTTTTCATGACTCCCTGAAACCAAAACAGTTGTTTTCGCAATACCGTCTGTCTGTCTGTACCTCGGGCTAGAACCAAAACCATTTTACCGATTGGATTAAAACTTGATAGCTAGGGTTGTCATAAGGCCCCCCGAGGGTTTTTTGAAATTATATGTTTAACCCTTAATTTAAAGGTAGTTTATTGATGGGCAAAATGAGACAAAATCGATTTTCTCTAAATTTACTATAATGATTTTAATTACATTTTATATTTAGACACTATTTTTCACTATCAACAAGCAGGCCAAACACACTTTCTCATTAAAATGATTTTGAGGCTACTTCACATGAGGTAAATTTTCCAATCTTCATCATTTCTCCGCAACTATTTGAGATAAGAAATAACTTATTATTGTAAAGTTGTAATACTAAAAATCTTTTATTTGAAATATGTATTTAGAAAACCAATAGTTTTTGAGCTATAAGCAAATGTATATACTTTTTAATTCAGTTCTTTGAAAATTAATGTTATTCTTATGCTCTTGTGTTGACAAAGATTTTTCTATTTTCTCAATTTTTCTGTAACAGTGTTCCTAATTCCCAATTCCATAGAGTAAGTAACAATGTATATTATTTAATTTATGATATTTGGTGGAATGTTTCTACAGTGTATAGACCGACCTATTATTTCGTTTCACCAAAAATCTTACGGGATTTTAGTAAATGTCTATTTTAGGATAAAAGAGGGACAAAGGTTGTGCGGTGCAAATTAATATTTATTTCATGAAAACCTTTTTCTGTCAGAATTACTACAAGAATTTTAGGGCCATTTTGACCTCCCTTCATGTTTTGCTCTAGTAAATATCCCTGTCCGCTCCCCTTGCCCACTGTTTCTAGTAATGTAATTTTATGTTACACTCTCTTTTTGCGTTGTGATTTTATTTTGTTTGTTTTTCAAACAGAAAAAGGAACAATTAAATGTTTTTGTGCATTTACAAATTACTTCTGCACAAGAGTTATTTTGTCTTGCTTTGTACTCTTGTAAAATTTTGTTTTTATTTGGATGGTATGAATGTGAAAATTGAGCTCCAAAATGAGTCTTACCAAAATCACACTCAATTATTTCCGCAAAAAAAGTTATAAAACTATATTGATAACTCTATTAGTATTATGGAGCATCAATGATGAAGTTTATAGAATAAATAAAAAATAAAAGTTGACTACATCTTAGCCTAATACCCGTTTGGTTTATTCTCAAAGTTAAATATTCCACTAATATAGTAGGAATTATGAGAATATAATTCGGAGGAAATGCACCCAAATTTATGTGGAGAGAAAGTTGGATACCATTTTGGAATATAGCCAGCTAGGATTTGAACCCCAAGCCCCCCATCAGCGGAAAACCAGACTAGATTAGTTTGACATTTAGATCCCGTTCCCACCGGCGTGGGGTGAAAAGGTTAAATCTAAGGTTGAAAATATTTATTTATCATACTCCATCATTTTTCTGCTATTCCCCATTATGCTTGACCAAAATACCCTCCAACCCAAACCCATCTGATTAATTGGGACAGCCATAATATCTAAGAATCAACGTTGTAAGATGTTTTATTAATTTAATTAAAAAATACCCGCCTCGGTGGCGTAGTTGGCTAACGCGTTTGTCGTGTTGAGCCCGACTGCCGAGGACGGGGAGATCGAGGTTCGAATCTCGGTCGGGTGAACTTTTCCACTCTCCCTCCACGCAATTGCGGGTTCACTTCCTCTATTCAACCTTCCCAATTCCTAATCCATTAGCGTAATTAGTACTTATGCGTATAATCCGAATGGGTAGTAAGACGCGGTGCTAAATAATAATAATAATAATAATTAAAAAATTTCTGTTCTAAAGTTAAATTGATTATTTCCAGGATCTTAACGAGAGAACTGGGTTTATATCCCCCTTTTCCCTAAATTATGATAAGTAATTTATTTTTAGAATCCTCGTCAATGTCTAGGCTCACAGCTAGTTTGAGTCTTATGAAATAGCTACAATTTGAGTTATATATTATAATATTGTCATGAAGGATTTAATACTTAAAAAATTCGGTGATAAGAGTTGAAACACGAGATCCCTTGTCCCAAAAGCCCATTTCTCAGTTGGACCACGATTATTGACCAGGAATATTATCGTCATAGTTTAGTTGGGCCACAGTCACTTTTCAGGAGGACTATAACATATATTATACCCGCTGGTATATATAAATTTGGCCCCAACAATCTGTTTGCCCTATATGAGGTTAGGTTTGTTTAGGTTAGGTCAGGCTAGACTAGGCTAGGTATTATTTATGTTTTACTATCCATCACTAGTTGTCTATCGCTCAGCTTTAGAAAACATTTACAAATATTATAAATGGAGTGCCACAACAGCCGGTCCCAAGTTAGTACAACAGTGCACCTTGTTTACAATTCCCAAGAATGAACTCTTAGCCCATCTGTAATGTGGGACTAGCACTACAATTTGAAATGCAAGTCGTAACAGGTATACTTGGCCCATCTGTAATGTGGGACTAGCACTACCCTTTGAAATGCAAGTTGTAACAGGTATACTTGGCCCATCTGTAATGTGTGACTAGCACTACCCTTTGAAATGCAAGTCGTAACTGATATAATTGGCCCAACTGTATTACGCCCAAAAATTTAATGACAACTTCAGTTTGGGACTTCCCTGCGAGACATCGTAGGCAGACTTCCTTTCCCACCATATTTCCTACTCCACAAAGAAAAACTGTTTAAGGACCTGCTTATTTCTATCCTCACAATAAATAAAATCTAGCCAAGTTTATGAAACTATTCCTGGCTACAGATCCAGAGGTAGCAGGTTTGTTCCCCGTCTCTTCCAGAATTTTTCTGTAATACAGTGGTTCTAGAACGGGGTCAACTCAGACCCGTTAGGACAAATAAGGAGTTACATCAATAAAGAAGTAGCGGCTCCGGTCTATAAAACTGAGATTAACGGCTAAGGGGTTGGTTGTGCTGACTCTTCTAAACTCACAATTTTATTATTTACTTTAAAATAATATATGAGTCTAGCCAAAATAACCTTGATCGATTATACTAGTTAATGTTATGAGAAAAATAAATATTCTATCATGAAAATGTACATTTTATTTATTCTATATTTTTCTAGAAAGGTGGGAACATATTTATTTGGGGAAATATTGATTTTAAGAAAGTATGAATAAAAAATAAAGAAGTAGCGAAAATATGATAAGTTAATAAGCAAATTATGTAGGTTTTATATCGTAGTCAGCACAATCATACTGTGTAAATAACTCAATTAATTAGATTTGAAAATAAGTATCCAAAGTCAAATTTACAGAAGCATATTAAAATCATATTTACTGTTAATACTAGAAAGTTATGGGGGGGAAATAACGATATTATGAGCTTTTTCCATTTTTATTTTATCAGTTTGACTGAACAATAATGTTAGCTATAGAAATAGTGTAAGCTAATGACAACTCACACTCCATTATTACACCTGAAAAAGGGATGTTAGAGAGGGAATAGCTAACAAGTACTCTCCAGGGAACAATAGAGGTTATTCTACACAGAGTTGAACATCGTGTGACATGAGAGCTATTGTGTTTCTAAGCCCATCCCTTCAGTGCTCTGTATTAGAACTGACACGAAGAGAATAGCAGTGCAGTGATCTTGCTACAGGCCCGCAGCAGAGAAACTAAACGATTCTACACGTCAAATAAAACCAAGTTTCATTATTATTTTTATTTTTTTAGCATCGTGTCTTACTATCCATTCGGGTTATACGCCTATGTACTGGCTACGCTAATGGTTCTAGGGATTACGATGGTTATATTTATATAAGAAGTGTACCAGCCTTTTCGTGGAAGTAAAGTGGAAAACTATTTTGGGAAAACCACCCTCCCTCAGTACATCCGACCTAGATTCGAACTTCAATATCTCCATCATTGGCAGTCTAGTCTAACACGAGAGTAGCGCGTTAGATCACGCGGCCCCACAGCAGCGGGTCTTAAATAGTTTATTCTTCTAATAAATTTAAGTGAGGTTTGACTACAAATTCTATAAATTTGTTTACACACATTTACCTAGTACTTATGGTCAAAAATTTAAACTAATCTCAACTTAATAATTTATTTTTTAAATTTCAATACGATTTTATATCCAGCTAAAATATATTTTTAAAGTAATTTTTAGAAATATAAATTGAATTATAGGTCTTGAAATAGCCTGATAAATTTCTAAATAAAAGTTGATTAAACACAATATGCATTTTTTATAAATTTACTAAAAAAAATTGAATTTCAAAGATGTTGAAACAAGTACCTACAGTATATAGGTAGGAATTTCAAATATTGTTATTTTATATTGATTATTTTGTCAAAAACATATTCATTAAATTATGAATGTCATACTATTTAGGCTTATAGTTAATTCAGTTATAATTGTATGCTAGATAATACTACTGTTTGAGTTGAAATACTATTTAGCTTGATTAATACTTTCGATGATTAAACTGTACGAGGAATACGCACACAACCTTCAGTTTGGTTTATTTTGAGTTGGTTTTTCAACTAACACTTAGTACCCCTTTCATTTCAGTAATTTTCCAGTCAACTATCTTCATGGTGATACGACCGCAACGGTTCACTTAATGTCGCAGTAACTAAGTGGAGTCGTAGAAAGAGGAGTAGGGTATACCCAGGCAACTTGGATCTAGAGACTGTTCCAAACTTAAATTGCGGTACAGATCTTACGGAGCGTGCAGTTGCCAGATCTTATCCTCCTCAAGAGACCTTGACCATTTTTATATTAAAACATAACAAGCTATACAAAGTGTATACCCTTAATGTTATAAGTTTTATTTGAAATTGGTTTATGTCAGTAATTAAGTATGACTGTGTTTTATTATTATTATTATATTTAACCTGATATAAATATAAACTGCACAAAATCACCTGCATTGAGTAGGTTAGAGTTTTAATTCTATCATGTTGAGCTAAATATTATTTCCACAAATCAGTTAAAACAAATTGTTTTCCCCTCCTCTCTCCATGTGAATGCGTGTGCACGTTCTTAAACAATCAGAATCCATACATTATTAGAGTGATTCTGATATATTAAAACTTTTATAGTCTTAGCTTTACGTGCACTAACAATTATTACGTCCAAGTAACTAAACACCATGTAGGCCTGCACCAAATATAATGACCGAAACACAACACTTATATCTCACGGCTGGTTGCCAGACTTCTTAGGTAAGCTGCAAACAGATGTGTTTTGTCTTTCCAAGAGGACATTAACCTAACTACTGTTATCAGTATTTATATTTACACGTAGTGCTACGTCTGGATATGTTGTCCCTTTTTCATCCTTAGGGACGTAGGCCGACATAAAGCATCACAAAGAAAAATAGGAATGAAAACAGAGTGGGCAGTCAGGACGCTGAGAGCTATTATATTAATACATAATACAATCAGTCCTGTGCCCAGGTACTACAATCTGTATACACCACAAAGAACAAATTATATTTTTTTAAGTTTGCTAATCCCTAAACAATATTCTCAGAATAATGGAGGTAAAAGTACTAAAGACAAATCCACTGTAAGTCAGCAATTGTTGAGTCATATATAAATCTTTTATTTACCATATAAAAATATGTTTATACAAACAAATATATTTAGTATGATTTTAAACAAGTTAGGATTAAATATTTAAAGATATGACGTGTCGCTAGTTGAACACATAACTGGACATAGGCCAGTACAACTTATATCAATTTTTTTATTTTCCTAACCATAAAATATATTAAGTAATAAATATAAAGTATTTATTTATAATAAGCTCAAAACATTTACAATTTAAAGTTTGCTCAAAAACAAACTAATGATTAAAGAAAGTTCTCTCAAAAGGAGTTAACTTATCTAAAAATATATATTACATTAAAACCGTAAATCTGAGAATGACGTCATATTTATATTTATTTTTCCACAAATACCACATGTCAATTTTAAACAAGTCAAAAAATAAAGATTAATCCAACGTGCCGCAATAAGTTTAAATTTATATTTTATATAGTCAAAAAGCTTTTTTTTCTTAAAGATCTACACTGCAATTTCATTTAAATTTTAAATAAGTTTTACTATCGCTAAGCAAATAGGCTTAAAGGGAATTTAGAATCACATATTACAAAAAATAAATCTCCTTGTTTTACATTTTTTAAAGATGGATAAGTGTCGTCGGAAGAAATCCAGCCAAGAGTGATTTTCATTTGCACGCTCAGCCGTATATATTCCGTACAGTCTGGCAGAGGGGGGCAGGCAAGGAACAGGAACATAGGTGAAGAAGAGGTATCACATGGGATGGGGAGGCAGGGGACAGGAACTTAGGTGAAGAAGAGGTATCACATGAGAGGGGCAGGCAGGGAACAGGAACATAGGTGAATAAGAGGTATCACATGGGAGGGGCAGACAGGGAACAGGAACATAGGTGAAGAAGAGGTATCACATGGGAGGGGCTGGCAGGGGACAGGGACATATATGAAGAAGAGGTATCACATGGGATGGGCAGATAGGGGACAGGAACATAGGTGAAGAAGAGGTATCACATGGGATGGGCAGGCAGGGGACAGGAACATAGGTGAAGAAGAGGTATCACATGGGAGGGGCAGGCAGGGGACAGGGACATAGATGATGAAGAGGTATCACACGGGATGGGCAGGTAGGGGACAGGAACATAGGTGAAGAAGAGGTATCACATGGAATGGGCAGGCAGGGGACAGGAACATAGGTGAAGAAGAGGTATCACAAGGGAGGGGCAGGCAGGGAACAGGAACATTGGTGTAGAAGCGGTATCACATGAGAGGTGAACGTGTGACTGTACCGGACGTGACATATCCTTTTTCACGTTGTCGACCTAGCCTAGAAAGGACATCCAGGCTTTTATAGAATGTAGTACTCAGTTCTAGCACCGGAGGTGCCTTGTAGCGAGTGCTCCTGACGGAAACTTTATCAACTTAAGAGTTGAGCCGGATCGTGTTGCGGTTGGACGCACACATCACGAGTTGTTGAAAGAAGGGTTTGGGGGGGAGGGGGGTTGCAGCTAGTCAGAACACCGTGAAATAAATCAGTGGTAAGTTTACATATACACAATATTACTCTGTTGACTATTATTTTTATGTTTCTTTTAATTTTAAAACATTTGTAGCTCGGAACGATGCTACAGCTCCTGTGTTTTTACTATCGGCAACTAATACTAGTATAAACAAAACATAATAATGTATTAAGGATATGTAGGGATTAAGTCTGAGAATGTGAAAAAATCATTTGATAAGGCATACTCTAAATAATTTTTTTTATCATATGCATTTTACGTCCACTTTTTAAACACCCCGATTATATTAACACATGAATTTCAAAATAATAAAAAAAAACACTCAGTCCCCCCCGTCTGTCAATTTATCAATGATAGATCTTAGACCATAACGGGAAGGGAGTTAGAGATCACAAACTTATTTTGAACATGCGTTACTAATTATTCGAACAGGATTCAAACCTCAGACTGAGTACAAAAGCTTACAAAATATAATGAGAGTGTAGCGCCCATGGTGCGTGCATACCGAGGAATGCGCACATCGCTCATCACTCCTATCTCCACACATTGCTCATCACTCCTATCTCCACTCATCGCTCATCACTCCTATCTCCGCACATCACTCCTATCTCCACACATCGCTCATCTACTCCTATATCCACACACCACTCATCATTCCTATCTCCGCCCATCACTCCTATCTCCACACATCGCTCATCACTCCTATCTCCGCACATCGCTCATCACTCCTATCTCCGCACATCACTCCTATCTCCACACATCGCTCATCACACCTATCTCCACACATAGCTCATCACTCCTATCTCCGCACTGCACTCTGACCAGACAAAAGAAACAAGCGCACGAAGCTCCCCACTCCAGTCAACTCTTCTTACCGAGGTAAGCAGACATCACGTGATAGTATCTCACCACTCCACTAGTCGTAGAGGGAAACATGACTACTCCTTCATCTCCCCTCCTTAGTACGCTATTTCGATCATACAATTGTAGATGTTAGAACCTCAAAGTGAAACTTATTATTTAATCACTGATATAAGAGGACACGTAGCTACATGAGGATTATTTTCTACTGCTACTCAACACTTCTCAGATATCTGTGACAGTATTGGTGGTCTTGCTGTCGAGGTGGAGTGGACCACTTAGGAATCAATAGGTCTCCATCTTAGATGGACTTAAACGCTAGACGTCTACTTTAATGTATCAGGCTATTTTAGAGATTATATTCAGTTTAATGGCTGGCACTTTGCACATTAATGTCAATGAATCATTCAAACTTGCAATTATTTTAGGAGTAGCTTACTCTCAGGTCTTAGATTACTGTCTCAAGTTTCTGGAATGCTACTCTTACCTGTGTATTGTATTTTTGTAGCATACTAAGTTTAATATCTTGCACTATGACATGTTTGTCTTTGACTACACACTACAATTTAGGGTTCACTATGCTATGGATCCTGGTGGAAGTCGTGTAATCTCTTTTCGATGTTCCTAGGGGCCAGTATCTCATTTAAAAAAAATCTGATTATGTAAAATTAAGAATTAAAATTCTGTATGTTATTCCTTGTATCATTTGGGGTTAAGTAACTAAATTTTGTTTTAAAGCAGAATGCTTCTCCCTTTATTTATTAAGGTCGCTTTGATCACTTTTATGAGTTGGGACAGTGGGGAATATTCCTATAAGGTTATTATTGATAGCTCAATCCAACTGTCTATTGTCTCGTACTTTCTGTGCAGGGACTAAGTTTAGGTAGATTTATCTGCTTTGTATTATTATTATTACCTCTCGGACATATAATGTCCAAGTTTGGGCTATTAAAACTCTTACTTAATAAGCGTAGTTGAGAAATTCCTAATTAGGGCCATGCTACTCAATCGCCACGTAGAAAAGACACTGCTATCGCCAGATGTGAATGGCCTTTCAGTAAAATAGATCTTCTTCACACTAAAGTGTGTTGCTTACATGGAATATGTTTCAACTATATTCCCTTTTGGGAATAATCGTATAGCTTTGATACAATTTGTTTGTATTTCCCAGAGACTTATTGTGATTTTTTAATCTTATATTGCTCGACTGTAGTAATTAATGAATGTGTTTATGAATATTGATAATTATATTGTCCCATTCAATGGACACTCGTTACTAGCTCTCTGCTCTGCAGTGTTTAGCTAAATGACCTAGGGTTTGGTAATTTACTTACAATCTATACTTAAATATTATTTTAAATTAAATAATTTAAATCGATTTGCTCTATTTGTATCTGCCTGTTTACTTATCAAATTCCAGTGTTCCTTCACAACATTATATTCATGATGTACATTGTGACATCCAGGGATGTTGTGGTTGTGTGAGGTTGTCCACTCTAGGATAAATTGGGAGAAAATATTGAGGCCTGCCTTGATCAATGTTTTGACCAAGGGTTACCATGTTTCAGTTTGGCTTAGAGGGTCTTACCAAGTCGTTTGATTTGATAAATTCTTACCAATAAAATGTATTATGGATATAATAATATTTATAACTTTTTTTAAAAAATGGTCAAATTGTTTATAAAACATGGCATTTTGTGTTTCTACTTTGTATTAAAACTAAATGGATTACACATTTTTACTACTTTCGAGTGCGTTTGGACTTTGAATTTTTAATATAGATACTATATTTTATAAATGAGTGAAATTTAACCAAAACTGTGCCAGGTTCATTTGGAGAAATATTAATGTTCTTATTTGTTGGTTTGTTTAAAATATATTGTCTGTATTTATTAGATTTAATGCTAATTATTATATATAAACCAAAATTAATCAATGTTTGTTAAAAAAAGACAATACTTTTTATGAATTAAAACATTGAGATTGTGAAAATATAAATGATGGTTATTACTTTAGCTGACTATTAATCTAAAACCTACCTTCTCTAGTGAGTTAAATTTAATTACTCTCTCCAATATTTTTTACGAATATCTTATTTATTTTTCTCGACACCCCGGAGGGAAATTATTGTCATCGTTTAAACAAATAGAACTCAATATTTTGATGAATGTCGACGTTTCATGACCCCCTGAAACCAAAAAAGTGTTTTATGCAATGCCGTCTCTCTGTAGTATGTACCTCGGGCAAAAGCCGAAACTATTTTACAAATTGGGCTAAAACTTGGTATCTGGGGTTTCCATAATGTCCCCTTGAGAGCTTTGTGGAATTAGATCTCCAACCCTAAATTTTAAGGTAGTTTACTGATGGACAAAAAGAGAAAAAAGAGATTTTCTCAAAATTAGCTCTAACGATTTTGATTAAATTTCATATATAGACACTATCTATCTTTATAAATAAGATGGCAACTCTTATTTTCTCACAAAAGGGACATTGAGGGTACTTTACTTAATGAAAATTTTTCCAATTTTTCATAATTTCTCCACGACCATTTGAGATACGAATTAACTTATCATTGTAAAGTTGTAGTTCTGTTAAAGATAAAAATCTTCCATTTGAAATATATTTCTATAAAACCAATAATTTCTTAGCTATGAGAAAATATACATACTTTTTAATTCCGGTCTGAAAATGGATTTTATTCTTATGATCTTTGCTAAACAAAGATATTTCTTTTTCTCAATTTTTCTGTAACAGTGTTTTAGTTACTATGCTATAGAGTAAGCAAATAAATGTGTACTATTTTATTGATGATCTTAGGTGTAGTGTTTCTACACAAATATACATTGCCTTATTATTCTGATCCACAAATCTTACGAGTTTTTAGTTAATATCTATTTTCAGATAAAAGCGAGAAAAAGTATGTTCAATGCACCGTACCTTTTAATTTGAATGTTTTTAACTAGCACCAAAACAATACATATTAAAAAATAAATAAATAATTGTCCTATAAATCCAATTACCTTACAATTGATTTAATTTTGATTTCAACACTTATTTTAAAGTTTGTATTCATGTGATGACTACGTAACTTACATATTTAGAAATAAAGAACTTGCTAGGCCTATAGTGTGTCTTAAAAGTAGATCTACTCATTAATGTTAAAGTGTATTAATTAATATAATATTGAGCATCTGGGCTTAGCACAGTATTAGAAAGATTAGTCAATTCTAATGTACCGTTTGTCCAGTGGACTTCCAAATGTACTAATCGTACATCCTTTCCGTAAAGGCTCTTTCCATGTCCCGATGAGCTGAAGTGATGGTGACAGTTTGTATGATGGTGATAGTGAGTATGAGGGTGTGGAACCAGTGGAAACACTTAGACCTAACTTAAGCTTAATTAACCAAATAATGGTGGCCGTTGGGGTAACTCCCTTTTAGGGAAAAATACCCAAAGTACCAGCTGGGAAACAAGCCCAAGACTCCTAGGTTCATAGCCATTTGCGTTGATCACCCCACCATGGGGCAGTTTAATTTCTATTTGATATGATCATATTAATCAATATATTATCGTATTTATATTTTTAAAAGTAGTTTAAACTATATTCACGCAAACCTCTGTGTGAGAAAATGTCTAGAAACTCCGTTGCAATGGAACAATAGTTTCTAAACAATGATCTGAAGTTAGACAAGAAGTTGAGTGAGGACAAACTTGGAGGCAAAAGATACACTGATAAACACAGATGAAGGGACAAGAAGGTCAACAGTCTCGTAGAATAATTGGGTGGATATTCTGTGTAGGAGCGAGCAGTTGAGCTTTTGTGCTTGACTCCAAACGTTCACACTTTAGTGGTATTGTTTGCTGAGGAGAAGACAGACTCTGGGCTGTAGCGGACAGTTGAGAAACAACTTCGTTGGACGTTCATTTCAGCCCTAAAACAGAGCAAACTGAATTAAACTTCATCGCATATTCAAGATAGAATAACATTCGTGGCATGATGCATTTTCGCTCAATAACACTGTACAGTTAGTTCTACTTACACCGTCAGATTGTACCAAACTTTCACAATACGAGTACAGTCATGTCCCATTAGAAGCCAAATTGGACTAATCATTCATTGTACTAGTACAGTCAAGTGCCATAACACGGTGAATTCAGAGTAAATATCCATCATACTTCCAAATCAGTAGCATTTCAATGTCAAATTGAACTAAACATTCATCGTAATATTATAGTTAAACACCATTAAACATTCAAATTGGACGAAATATTAATCATACAAGCACAGTAAAGCCCCAACGAGGTCGAGATTCAACCCCAAATTGAAGCACTGAGGGAGTATCAGTCCCTTTATTCTAGTCAAATGTCAGTGTCTACATTCTTACAAACTCTTCTCATTCCTAATTTTTCCTCTATTCAATTGATAATATTGGCGTAATCGTAATTTCGTTCAAAATTTAATATAAGAAAGCGAATATGAAATGATGTTAGAGTTATTCAAATCGCTCTTGGTTTCATCGATATAGTATTTTATATTCTACTTGTTCTTTTTTTTTTTTTTTCCTTTGTGAATGAAATGGGCACGTTACTTCACATCAGTTTCAATGCTCTCCTGTTCTTCCGAACGTAGCGAGACCGAAAGAAGGTTTTCTATCCCTAAACGGTCTCCCCTCCGAACCATTGAGCACGTTTATCACAGACACTTCAGACCCTGTCGGGGTGATACGTGCTTCGAGAGAGAAAAAAAAGGAGTTGGGAGAAGAACATTCTTTTCGGGAGGGTTTACAAAACATATTTGAAAATATTTATTGAAGAAACACTCAACCCTTTAAAGTATACATTTTACATTTATTTAATTTATCTTACCAGCTTAGCGAGCATAGTGATTTTTTTAAATTTTAAATATAGTTTAAAAAAAAATAATATGGCCAAAAATACTTTATTTATTTTTACAACTTTGTTTTGGTAACAATTCTAGAATATAGCATGAGTATCTGAACACATAAAAATACCTTTACTCTAAATAAAATTTAATTTATTTGAAATAAAATTAAAACTTAAGTTTAAATATAACACTTTTATTAAACTGCAAAATAAGTATACGTCTTAGCAGCACGTCTTATCACACATTTGGATAGTAAGAAAATGTACTAATTACGATAGTATGTTACGGATGAATAAGGTTGAATTTAAAGGAAGTGTACCCACATTTTAGTGGAAGAAGAGTGGGAAACAAGGGAAAACCATCCTCAGTTCACCCAACCAGGATTATAGCCCAAATATCCCCATAGTCGGAGGTCTAGTCTACTGTGATAGAGATGCCTTTCACAAGTGGTTCCCAATCTGGGGAACGCATCCCTCTTAGGGAGGGGGCAGCGTGGAATAATTGGGAAATAATTTTTAAAACCAGCTAAGAATTGAAGATATTATTTATTTATTTCGGATTAACCTCCCTTTCCCTTTATAAACTCCTCCTGCTCTACTATTGTGGTCACATGCAACGCCACTGAGTTCCCAACTCTGACTTTGATAAAAACTTGAAGTGGAAAGTGAATTGCGCTGTAATATGACAAATAAAACACCAAATAATCAAGAAATTATGAAATCAAACAGTGCCAACCATCACACTAATTTTCAGTATTTTTTAAACAATTTGTTACCAGTATAAAATTAAGAATATACTAGAAATAGGAAACCTTTTTAAAAAGATTTATATAGCTTCCCTCATAAAATTATGGGGGAGAGGGGGGGGAGAGCTTGCTCAGCTATCAAGGGGAAAAGGTGGGGGAGGGGGGATATAAAAGGTTGGGAGCAACTGCCATCCCACCACCGAAATAAGTAAAAGCGCTTGTGAAATAATTAGATGTATTAATACTTTTTACATCTTTTTATTTATAAAACATATGAATGCAACAATTTAACTGGCCAAGATGACTCTAAAACATAATTTAACTTCCATACAGTCATTTTTAAACACAATGCTTGGTAAATTAGATTGATGAGGCATTAAAAACACATTTATGGTTTGAGTTGAGCCCACATATTTGGCTAAAAAACAACTCGATAGTTATGAACGTTTTTAACGAAGAAAATTGATACATTTAAAGTTAAATTTATAATTAACAAAATACAAATGAATTTTATTTTACAGTTATTAAATAATAGGACATTTGAATTTTTTAGACACATGTAAATACGCATATTACCAAAAACTCCAACACAATTATTTAAATTTTCCGTTGATACCCTAGGCCGTGTCAAGTGCAAGTCTAAAACCTATTTTGTAGGGTGGTGGGCGGGAGAGTGAAAGGCGTGGCGTGGCTTCATAACCGACCAAAGTATCCTTCCGCGCCAACAAGAACAGATGGCGCTAGCTACTGAACAGGTCTTGCGGAAAAATCATACGTTTGGAAATATCAGTTTTCTCGAGAACGAGTGAAATACTTAAGTTAATATTTTCAACACCCCTTATAAAATAATATATATATTTTTATTAATTGTTACATGTTATTATTTCTTGTTATGAAGCCGATAGCTTTCTATTGAAAAAGATCAATTTTATCCATATTTGATCACCGTTAAAATTATATAGGTGTGTATATAAAAAGTATAACTTAATAAATATGCTTCTATTCTTGAACAAACCATTTCCGAAAAGAAAATTGCAAAACAAAAACAATTCTTGAAGATAACCGTTTGTTTCCACGCCAAATGTAAAGGGCCAATCGCTTTAAAATACTTCTCAGCATAAAAAATTCGCATTACATTAAAATGTTGGTAGCTATGTGGAATATAAAGCTTCTAACAATAAACCTTTAATCTGGTTTACGAAATATGCTTTCAACTCAAGTCTAACATCATAGGAGAGCACCCCATTCGGAATAGGAGGAATAAGAGACAAAATGTTAAGTTTACGTTACCACCCGAGGATGTGGAAACTCCAAATGCAAGTATATTTTACCAACAATTTTTATAATCAATAATAAATAAATAAAGACAAACATTAATATGAAATGGTGCCAAATGATTGAGCATAATTTATATATGTACCGTACTGTGAATACTCATAGTACAAATTGAGATCTTGATACACTATAGTAACGATGTCATCCAACACGTTGATAGATTTTGTTGTTTGTTTTTGGTGTTCTCAAAACATTCATAATACATCGTACATAGCCGTGAATTACTGCTACACAATATTCGAGAGCTTTAAGTATGTAAATCGATTCCAGATTTCATAGCAATGTTATTTATTAAAGATATTTGTAATTTATAGGCTGTAAAGATTCTTGACCGAATTGTGATTGAGTGTGTGTGTGTGTGTGTGTGTGTGATCTCCTAGGCTAAATGTATGAGCGGTGAGCTAAAATATTTTTCAAAATGCAGAGTGCATTCTTACATCAATGGAATAACTTTTTACCTAGCACTGTATCCTGGGTTATACGCTTATGTGCTATGGTTTTAGGTATTAGGAAGTTTATATTTAGAAGAAGTGTACCTGAATTTGCATGGATGGAGAGTGGAAAACCATTTAATAAAAACTGCCCTCAGTACAAACAACAGAGATTCGAACCTCAATCTCCACCACATCGGCAGTTTATTCTACTGTGAGATTAGCACATTGGACCATGCATCCGCCGAGGCGGGTAGTAAAATAACTAGTTTTTAAATTTTTATAATTTTTTTTGTCAGTATAAATCGTATAATAAGTCATTCAATATATTTAGGAAGAATGGGACATTTCAATACAGTAAGTAATAATATATATATATATATATACAAATTATATAAATTGAAAGAATTTTAAAGAACTTCAATGTTATGACTTCAACGTTTTTACCCCCCTCCTCCATGGAATACCACTCAGAAACTGTAAGGAAGTTGATGCTGCGTACAAAACAATCGCGGAAGAGATTTTAATAGGACAGGAAGAGGGTAGGTAAGGTTATGTGCGAGAAGAATCCCTGAACAGACCTCCCCCCCACTATCCCCTCACAAACCCATCATGGCTTCCACGTGTAACACGCCGGGGCTTAGCCAAGGTTGCCAACTTGAGGCGTACCACTGGGCTGGCTTACACACGCCAACTGCTGTTTTCACAAATACCACTTTAACCAAGCGATTTGCATTTTATAAAAAAAAAATATCTGTAAGTGAAATAAAAAAAATCATATTAATATATATATATATATATATATATACTAGAGAAAGAGAGAGAGAGAGAAAGCTCAGTTAAGTGCTGCGCGAACAGTTGAAAAATCTTGAATATTTAGAAGACATATACGAAAAGCAATTATTTAGAATCTCACCGTTCAACAATAGTAATATTAGAAAAATATAGAATTCAACCAAATTTATTTTAACAGTAGCAGGCAGAGGTATTTTTCAGAAGTGTGCAAAGCCTGATTTAGAGCAGGGACATGCCAAACAAGTGCAATGTCTCAATATTGATGTACACTGCAGAAACGTAGGTAATGAAGGAACAGAATAATAGCAGAATTCAGGCGAGTGAATGAGATCTCTGAGAAGTAAGATCGGTGTGACAAAATTTGACAGGATGAAAAATGAGAGAGTAGAGGAATAGTACAAGATAGAGAAGGCACAACTAGGGTGGCACATTCATGTGAGAAGAAATAGAGAGGGAAAGGATGACCAGGAGGATGTGGGATATGGGGGTGGTGGGTAGGAGGCAGAGAGGAAGACCAAGGGACAGGTGGCTGAAGGGAGTAAGGAGAAGTGTGGAGGAGAGAGGAGAAGACTGGGCCAATGTGGTGGGAGGAAAGGAGGCTTATGTTCCAAACAGACCCAGCCAGTGGCTGGAAGCTGTTCACGATGATGATCACAATCATAATCAATTTTTTTTAAAGAAAACTACCCACTTCGATGAGGGTGATATGGAGTATGAGGGCGATATGGAGTATGAGGGTGATATGGAGTATGAGGGTGATATGGAGTATGAGGGCGATATGGAGTATGAGGGCGATAGGGAGTATGAGGGTGATATGGAGTATGAGGGCGATAGTGAGTATGAGGGCGATAGGGAGTATGAGGGCGATATGGAGTATGAGGGCGATATTGAGTATGAGGGTGTGGAACCAGTGGAACCACTTAACCTAACTTAAGCCTAGCTAACCAAACCCTGGTGATTGTTGGATTGATTCCCCTTTCGGGAAAAATACCCACCAGTCGAGACTCGAACCCGGGACCCCTAGGCCTGTGGCCAGGTGCAATGATAACTATATCAAGGGCTGATTATCTGTATTAAATATTGTTGTCAATTGTGAAATTCTTAACTACTCAACCACACTATAGGGACTGCTTACTTGAGCTCAGAAACATTTGAAGAATCTCTGACTTCTTGAATATTTGTTATTCCAAGATATATATTTCGTACTAAAATAAAAGTGAAGGGTGAATACATTGCACTGAAACTTTTTCACTTTAAAGTTTCACAAATAAAAAATTATATGTTCAAAAACAAAGTACTAACTTATTTTAAACGACATTGTATGTGAAATGTTGCAGTTTAGAAATCAAGATAAATGGTAAGTCATTTAGCCTTCCTCAGACAAATAAAAATAGTTTTAAACAGGGTCATAACTGAACTTCCGGATATAAAATATCACTATAAAATATTGAGTAATATTACTATAACATCTATAAAATATACTTTGTTAAATGGGTGTTTATCGACTTTAAACGGTGTTGTGCATTGTGTGTCTTTGCATTTGATATGCGTATTTTGTTTTACTGTTGTCGCTTTCTGTTGGCATGGGCCTGTAGTCTTTTGTTTTGTTTATCTTAAATGAAGTGGCCGAACAGTGTCCTCTTTTGTGTGTGTGATATAATAAAATAATAATTAAGTCTGAGTTGTTTAATTCAGTGGTCCTCCCGGTTGTTATATATAGGGATTCCTCAGCCATCAATCCCGAATAAACGGTCTGTAAAGATTAAATAATAGAAAATGACTTTGGTAAAACTAGGGACATCTTGTTTTTCTCCTACAAAGTCTTTATAGTGTTTACAACAATTTATATTGCATATAAGTATCGGTGTATTAAGATTGTGGTTTCCGTTTGTTGAACATCCACAATTAAATGTAGTAGTCTACCCTTACTTTATATCTTTATAAGGAAAACCTCCTTTCCCTTTATGTGGACATTTAATTAAATTTTGAAGAAGGTACAGGTACTTACTTACTCGATATCATCATGAACTAGAAAGGTCCTTAACGCATTCACTTAATTAAGCCATCTATTTCTATCTTGAACTAGTTCTATCCAGTAAAACTCATTAAGTCATTCAGTCTCTTAAGTCCAGTTGACCTCATTATACCCTATCCATATCTCGAGATAATTCTATCCAGTTCACCTTATTACAACTTATCCCTATCTTGAGCTAATTCTATCCAGTTCACCTTAATACAATTTATCCCTATCTTGAGCTAATACTATCCAGTTCACCTCACTACACTCAATCCCTACCTTGAGCTAATTCTATCTAGTTCACCTTATTACAACCTATCCCTATCTTGAGCTAATTCTATCCAGTCCACCTAAATATACCCTATCTCTTTCAGGTCCATTATAATCTTATCCTCCCATCCACGTCTAGTTCTTCCCAATCGTCTCTTTTCATTTGGCTTACCAGTTAAAATCCTGAACAAGGTTCTGGATTCACACATTTTTTCTGAATGTCCTGCTCACGTTAATCTAGTAGCCTACACTATGAAGACAATAGAAGATGTATGTTCTATTCATTCCAGCCAGTTTAATGTACGATCACTTTGTGCAGACTTGGCTGCAATGAGTTGAGTTGAGTGTGTCCAAATTACCTATGTTCACAAAGATATAATGATTCAGGATTGGTGATGTCAGTTGATGGTGTGTGTGCGGTATCGCTTGGAACTCTATGGAACAGTCTACAGGACAGGGACTGATACACGATCGTATTAGACTGACCGAGGGAGTTCTGCTGGCTATGTGGACTGGGGAATATGCAATGCAAGAGAAACTCATGTGGCCTGTGAAATGTAAATATTGGCATTTGTGTGTATAACACTCTTTGGGTTCCCATATTGTATCGTGTGTTAAATATTTTACTTATTAATTAGTTCAGTGACTTGGGTGTGTCAATTTGACTTGTGAATATTTCCAGTCTCCGTTTCTTATTAGCCTTTAATATCCCATGATTGTTTCATTTCTGATATACAAATATTGGTCCTAGAAAACCAAACAAGAGGGTGTTAACGAATAATTTACGAATATCCACCCCAATACATAGTAATAATTGATAGTAGTTTTGCGTGTATGTGTGGATCCAGTGACGAAGCAAATAAATTAAGTAGATTGTGTGAATTAAAATGAATGGTTAGGCCATGTAATACGTGGCTAAATAATGTAGATGAATGTGTGAAAAAGAGAAACACTAAGAGTTTTAAGAATAAAAGTGCGTGTATGTATGTGTGTATGTAATGTGTGTAATGTATGTATGTATGTATGTATGTATGTATGTATGTTATGTATGTATGTATGTATGTATGTATGTATGTATGTATGTATGTGTGTGTATGTATGTATGTATGTATGTATGTATGTATGTATGCATGTATGCATTGTAATGTATGTAATTTATGTATGTTATGTATGTTATGTATGTTTGTTATGTTAAGTATGTTATGTATGCTATGTATGTTATGCTATGTATTTTATGTAAGGTAATGTATGTTAGGTATGTATGCTAGGTATATATGTTAGGTATGTATGTTATGTATTCATGTTATATTAAGTATGTTATGTATGTATGTTATGTTAAGTATTTTATATATGCTACGTATGTTATGTATGTTATGTTATGTATTGTGTGTAAGTTAATGTATGTTAGTTATGTATGTTATGTATTTATGTTATGTATGTATAACATTATCGATACTAGCTAATGCTACATTATTACTACCCACCCCAATAAACCAAT
The DNA here is from genome assembly GCA_902155825.1 of Timema genevievae. Classification (NCBI taxonomy): domain Eukaryota; kingdom Metazoa; phylum Arthropoda; class Insecta; order Phasmatodea; family Timematidae; genus Timema; species Timema genevievae. The sequence continues at coordinate 65,332 of CABFWO010000693.1, read as the reverse complement.
ACATACAGACATCCAGCAATAGTAACACTAGCAAGACTAGCTAGTTTACATTAATACTACCCACTCCTAATAATACAATACTCATAGACATTCTTCAATATCAAAAATTACAAAACCTAATATGTCTAAAATATGTGCTTTACTCACTCATTGTATCTTCTGGCTTAGAACAAGTTCCATAACCCAACTAGTTTGCACCGAATTATATGATGAAGAGAACACTGACAAGCTATGAACGATACATAAACAAGATACTTTAATAGGGTTATCCAGGTCTGCGCTGATTGACCAAACTGGCCGAGAGACAAACCATTGACAATCTCAACGGCCAGGTCACCAGACGTCCAGGCTACGTGACTTGAGCACGAGCCAGGTTTTAACTGCCTACTCACCAGATGTTCTGCCTATGTGACTTAAACACGTACCAAGTTTTGACAGTTGTTAACAAGAATACCATGCTGCTAGTACGTTTTCGCAACGTGGCGTATTTTTTAATATGCAGATCTCCCACCCCTTTATCCATCAATTAGACCTATATAAAGCTGGCACTCAGATAGCATGGTTGACTATTAAATCCAACACTGCCACGAGAATTCCTGGTCTGGACTTTGACATAATCGTTCCAGGATAGCAATTTATAAATTCTATATGTTTTATTAAATATTTAAAATCCAAACGATCTTTAATGGGTTTGGGTGTTTGAACACTTAGTTAATTATGTGAATATAATCAATCGTTCAGTGTTGGCGTCAGTAATTTCTCACTAGAAGATTTATTTTTGAAAGTAAATTTGTTTTATGGGACACTTAGTATTTCCTTTTGCCACTTGGGAGCTAGTTTCTTTGTAATTTTAGAGATGTTAATGAATCTTTTTTTAGCTTGGAATATTTAGTTTAAATATAAATTGTTATTGCACTTGTGGTTACCAATAATGATTTGGTCTTAAAATTTGATAATGTTTCTTTATAGGTAATATTTTGTAGACGTAATTTCTTTGAAGAAATAATAAGAGTAATTCATTTTTTGGTTTATAACATTTTAGCGATTCGTTTAGTGAGAAATTACCAATATTCTTGTGTAATATTACTTTGTTTTCTTTTATAAAGCTAAATATTAACAAGTCGGAATCTTCTAGATTACTTCAAAGGTGGTGGACGTAATAGTCCCACAGAAGTTTGAGTTATGTTGGGGAGTCAAAACTTTGTGTAATTTAATTTTTCAATTAATATTTAAATTTGTCAATCCGGAATTCACAATGGTAATTCAGAGGCTTTGTTAACCGTTTAAAAGAGACACTATAAGCTCTTTATGATTATATTTATTATTTTTGATTATTATTGGGTTTCTTCCAGACTAATTCTTATAAATAAATAATTTATTTTGAGATTGTGAAATGTATCCTCAAATGTACTTCGAATGTGCAGTCTCTGCCATATTTATATATTTTTCAACATTCTTCAGTTTGCTTTGTGAGGCCATGTATTTTTTTATTTACCTTTGTTGTTTTACTTCGAATAGATAGTTCAAATTTTTTCTTAAACTTGCAAATGTTCCTATTTTTTTTGCTATAGTAAATTCCTTATAGATTCCGTCCACCCTCTTCCTATCTATTGTGGCCTCTAACTGTTAGAATTGGAGGTGGAGAACGGTATGTATGTATATATATATGTATTTATGTATGTATGTATGTATGTATATGTATGTATGTATGTATGTATGTATGTATTGTATGTATGTATGTATGTATGTATGTATGTATGTGTGTATGTATGTATGTGTGTATGTATGTATGTGTGTATGTATGTGTGTATGTGTGTATGTATGTATGTGTGTATGTGTGTATGTGTGTATGTATGTATGTATGTATGTATGTGTGTATGTATGTGTGTATGTATGTATGTGTGTATGTATGTGTGTATGTATGTACGATCAGTACATTCGGGCGTCCCCTGGACAACGGCACATTAGTACTGGCTATTCCCTCCCCAAATAGGGCTACGAGTGCTGTAGCCCAGACGTGCAATATTCAATTATTACCAGTACTATTACTTCTAATCCTGAACTATTACTATATATTTGAAACTTGACTTCAACCACCACTGGAACATTTTATAACAACTTATACTAATACCAACTTTGGTGGCCGAATGGTCTAAGGCGTTACTCTCGCAATAAACTGGACTGTTGATGACGGGTGGATCGGGGATTTAAATTCCCGGTGGGTGTAGGCTGCTGAAGGTAGTTTTCCTATATTATTTTCACCACCCTTCTTCACAAACGTGGGTAAATTTCTTATAAATTCAACCTTAATTTTCTCCAGCACGTTTTTGTAAACATATTGTATGCGTATAACGCGAATGGTCTCTAAGACGCACTGACTAAAAATAAATAAATAATGACCACTTCTAATTAGTATTTATTACTTTATTTTAATTTTGTACTATTTTCATTATTATTTCACTTAACTAAAACATTCTTTGTTTATAGCTTTTCTTATTTACTATTAAATACGATTAATTTTACCAGCTCTCTTCCATAGAGTTTCCAAGATTGAAATCTGAAAAAGTCTTTGGGCTACATAACGAGTGTATATCCTTTTTGCTAATAATCAACTCGTATATTTAAATGCTATGACGTGTAACACGCTTGCATGACTAAATCATAAAACATCACTGGCTGAAAGCCATACATAATTGTTTTTGGCCTCTCCTTGCATGGCCATATATATATCCCGTATTACCCTTCTTATTAACATCTACCACCATCCACAATTTTTGGTCTCAGTATTTTCCTTTGTCTCTTCTAACGTCTCTTTGAAACACCGCATTCAGCCTTCTGAAGTATTCTCTGTTTTCAAGCTGAGATAGGCACATACTTTAAAATAACTTGGAAATGTGGTTGAGGCTAAAGGTGGAAGTAAAGAAGATCTATTGGGAAGAAGACAGCAGGTAGAGTTGTTATATGGGTGTGTAAGAGACCAGCTATGGAGAAGAGAAGTGCCCTGAAGTGTAAGGGAGTTTTGTACATGGCGTACTTTGATTGTTTGACTGTGGTATAATATCAAAATTGGTTTGTTTAGTAGCTCAAGTCAAGTGATTATAATTTTAAAATCTAGCTAAGAGAACCATAATTTTTAATATTTTGAGATCTATTAAAATATTTACGTCTTAAACCAAGTGGACGGTGGTTATTTTCTATAAATATTGTTTATTAATACTATAATAATTCTTTTTGCAAAGTTTATCACCAAAAGAAAATATCAACTTCAAATCCAAGGAGAAATTATGATAAGAGACGTCTCAACTATAAATCCAATGATTTATCAATTTCCATTAAGTTAAAAATCTTTTACTTAAAAGCCTGGTTATATAAAGTTTTATTTTTCACAGAAATACTATTTGATGTTAGATTAATTACCGTACAGACCATTTCTCAAACAAAACTTAATTACTGATTCTCCATGTGGCTCGTGCCTTTGGATCATTCGACTGCCTTTCCCTTTCAAAAGGAATTTATATCAGCTGGACTTACTCTGGTGATTCAAAGGAGGGGGTAGATTATTATTCTAGCTCACAACCTTCCTTTCCCCTCTTTACTTTTATTATTACTTTCTTTTGTCTTTTCCTGCTCCTCTCTAAGTCTTCTGGTCAACCCTTTCAGTGAGAAATATGTTTCACTTAAAAGTATTTGTGCTACTGTGGATTTACACATTGGCAAAAAGTAGTAACGTGATAGGCTCTAAGCCAATAAACAGATACCTGCTTTGGTGGCCACATGGTCTAAGGCACTACTCTATCAGTAGACTAAACTACCAATGACGGGATAATCTAGGTTCGAATCATGATCTTGTTCACTGATAGGGTTTATTTACAAAATTGGTTTTCACTCTACCTACACGCAAACGTGGATACACTTCCTCTAAATATAACCTTTCTCTAATCCCTAAAACAATATCGTAATTAGTACATAAGCGTTCAACCTGAACAGGTAGTAGGAGGGGATGATAAAATAACAGATTTTATCTTCATCGGTGTAGTCCGATCGGCCCGATTTGAAATCATTTCAGCCTTCCTTTTTCTGCGCGATTACTTTAATTTTGGGAAACCCAAAAATCTAATTTCAAAACCAAAAGACTCGATCAGTGTGAATGTGCCTACAAGGCAGAATACAAGCGGACAGCTAATCTACTGTTGGGGAATATTATAAGAACTGGTTGAATGGGAAGTGTGTGTGACGTTTTTGTTTTGTTTATATCTGTTTCACGATACAATACAATAGTTTTAGAACAATGATTGTATTATTAATATTAAATATTTTTTATTCACTAGAATATAAAACATCTTTGATAGTAAGTGTAACGATATTTCTAGTACCTTATAATTTTATTTTTAAATATATTATATTTTAGAGTCACTTAACTAAGGTATTTTTTTAATACTTATATTTTCTATTTATATTTGTTCTTACCAATTCCACCATCTTTTATATATAACTACAGTATTTTATTTGAATGAAGAAACAATAGATTTTTTAAGTGGTAATTTTCAGAACCAGTATTATTATTTATAATAAATATTGATACTTTTACCTACACCATCATATATCGTGAAGACTGGTTACTGAATTAGGTATTGTAGGTTATGTGTTAGTGGGTAGTTTGAATGCGAAAGGTATGATTTTAGTATCTTTACTCTATAAACATTTGATAATTTTAATTTAAAAAATTGTTTCATTCAAAATTGTTTTAAATTATACCTAATTGTCATTATTATTTGTTGAATGGGTTGCCTAGCAGCCTGTTTAGTTGGAAGATACAAGTAGATATTTATTCTCTTTGTCTGATTAAGAAAAATCTTGAATATGTTCTAGAATAAAGGAAATTGGAAAATATATTAATAAGATTAGGATCTTCTGTTTTTATCCTCAAAAGGACTAGAACGGAAGCCTAGATCATTCTAATTTGAAATACCTTAAAATAGGGTGAAATTTGTGTAATGACTTTTAAAATTGATTATACTTTAATATATATATATATTGTAAGTACCGTACATATTTTGTGAAACTTACAAAATATCTTAAGTACCTTCCAGAAGGAAATATTACCTCCAACCCTTAAAAGAGGAATTTTTGGTGATATCAGCTCAATTTATCACATTTCATCCAAAGCATCTGACAGCATATTAAACATTTAACTAAACAAAAAAAAACTTTTTGAACTCCTTAAATAAACATATGATATTATTGAATAATTTTTTTTGCCATACAAGAGATTTCAATTCTTTTTTAAGATATATATATATATATATAAAGTTTGTATTGTTGACGATATCTTAATTTATAAAGAGACTTTAAATTTCAAACTCAAACAAACTCACAAGTATTGTGTTTTATATTTCAATCATATACAATTGTTAAATTAGAGAAAATATTTCTAATTCATTAATTTTAAAACTATTGCAGACAGTTTTAAAAGGTGCAGTAAAGATTAATTATAATTATTTTAATTAATATCTAATTAGTCAAAAGCTGTTTATTTAGAGTTTCTAGAATGTGGCAAAGTAATACTGAATACTAACAAAATTCAACGTTCATTTGTGCCATATTTATTTCCTTGTACTTTTACATTCCAAGCAAATAAGGTATATAGTGAAGTATATAAGCGTAAAGGTTTATCTACTAGATAAACTCAGTATGGTCTCAACATTGTAAGTGAGATAATTTGTAATATTGGTCAACTGTTTTTTATACTGAGTCCACCATTTGTCTTGACAAAGGAGATTCATAGGGACATCACTGAATCTGAGTGAGATGAAGTTTTATTTTATTATTTTGGGTTACTATACGTTTAAGGGTGACGCCCACACACATAACATATTATATTAATTATACTCTGTTCAAGATGGAACCTTTAATATATTCATATCAGATGTTTTATGTTAGTGCTGTAAAGAAATATGGGTCAACAGATATTTCTGCTAGCTTGTGAATTGTTACGACACTCAAGCATATTCTGCTTTCTATTTTCGGCGACCTTGGGGGCTAGGTTTTTCTGTGATTATTTAAAGATACTTGTTTATATAATTTTGTATAAAGTGTGTATGAAAAATGTATTTTCTTTATCGATTCAACTAAGCTTTCTCACAGTTAAACTTAAAGAGGAAAGTGGCTGTAAATTTATCAAAATTAACTTTATATGGGCATATTTTTGTTTAATGTTTTTTACATCTGAGTTTAATTGTGGTTTATGTTGAGACAGTAAGAGCCGGGCCAGCTGTCACTGAACGTTTTAATAATCGTCGTACCCTAACGGAAAAAGCGCATGAATCAACTTTCCCGCTTTCCTAAATGAAAGGGTTTTTAGTGAAGCCCAGCAATAGCTTATATATTTTGTGAAAATGTTCATCTCAAAACCTTTTTAGAGAACTCAACAATTTGTTATGACAATGGAAATCATATTGTAAGAGCGCCCATACATCCACCAAATAACGTAAATGATTTGTTCTGTGTAAATTACATCAGTCTAATTCTCTTACTTGTTTTTAGAACCGCTTCTTATCACCCATCTGGGTCTATGCCCTAATTACTCTAATGTGTTGGGAATGAGGAAGGGTAAATTTTGAGGAATTGCACCCGACCAGGATCGAGTCCTGAACTTCCCTTCATCAGCAGCCAGTCTATTCTGAGAGTAGCGCCTTAGACCATGCGGCCAGTGAAGCGGGTCTCATTAATGCTGATTAAATTGAAACTTATATGTTTTGATGACATTGATTTGCATGACAAAAAATATTTTTTTGGTGTTCTTTGCCAATTATTTTAATGTTGTGACATCTTGACCTATCTAAGTTTTTTTTTTCAAAATACTTTTGACTAAATAAATGTTAGATATTCGTACTTGCTCTGTCAATCTAATTTGCTAAATTTTTAAAGTAACAGATCATATATTAATTACTCTTGAGAAAAAATTGACGCTCCTAGAAATGAGGATAGCCTGATTAAATGTAGTTAAAATATTGCTATAAAAACACATCTTCCAGTTTGAGCAATAGTAGATGCAAGAAGTGGATAAAATGTCAATTTTGTACGTTTTACACTCTAAGCCAATCTACTTGTTAGTAATATGATTAATGATGGAAGTAAAATTCCAAATATTATATTATTACTCGTGGAAAAGCTATATCAGAGGATCAAATTAGTATAGGTATTAATCAATATTCAAATCTTCCAATTAAAATAAGTAAACTATAAAAAATTATAATAAATACATAAGCTGTGAAGTTTAAACTATAAATTTGATTATCTACGATTAAAGTTCCTCAATGACCTTGCTAAGATCTAATTATTATTAATATAAGAGATAGTTCCCACTAATCAAGACCAGACCTCAAAGATGAAATATAAAGATTTAATATCTTTATTGTCGGTAGAAAATCATCATAGTTGAGGTAAAATGGCCAAGTGATAAGCAGTAAATTGTAAATTTATAGAAGAGGATAGTTAAACCCTCTTACCATAGATTTATAATCAATAAAATTATATTAGAATGCAAATATGAATTAGTAGATAATCTAAAAGCTTCTAAAGCTTAAAAATTATCCTTTATTTATAAATTTGAACGTTGTTACTATTTTATTTTATTTAAAACCTTAATATAAGTTAATAATACAAGTAATTAAAGCTTAGACCACTATGAAGATTGAAGTAATAATAATAAATACAATCCAATAAGTATTTAAGAAAATCTTTAAATGTTTATGACTCGTCTCTTTAAAAATCGTTGAGGGCTAAAAAAACTTTTTGGGAGACCAATCCAAGTCCTGATATGTATAATATAGCAATATAAGATGATGCGATGTTAAAGCTTATCGTATAGAAACATTATATGGGGAATTGTTTGGAATATCTTTGTTGATTTTATCTTAGGAAAAGTCATAAAATGATGTTATAGGAAAAAGTTACCCGCTGCACAAATTTTCTCCCATTTTATTGAATCTATGAAATTTTACATCCGATCACAACAAAGAGATTTTATCATCTTTGCTCCAGTTTATGTTGATGTCTTAGAGAAAATCTTTAAACCAAATAATGGGATATAAGTTTAATATTTAATAATTTCTTGTTGTTTTAACAACACATTGTTCTTTTATCCACCCAGGTTATACACATTTATTACACAAGTGGAGTGAAGAAGGTAAAATATACAGGAAATATATATAAATTGTTGAGGAGATATAGTGATAGACCATTCAATAATGGAGCTAGTACCCCCAACTGGGATTCAAGCTCAGACCATCACCAGTGACCCAGAGATTTAATCAGCGTGATAATTGGTACTGGTAATATTGGTAATTAAAAATCAATCAAGTACTTAACACTTTTTGATAATCCAATATAAATTACTTACAAGTTAATGTCAAATAATATTTTTTTTAGTACCGCGTTTTACTACCCGTTTGGGTTATTGTACCACTTTGTACTAATTACTTCAATAGGTTTAGGGATGAGTAGGCTATATTTACAGGAAGTGTAACCGCATTTGTGTGCGTGGAAAACCAATTTGTTAAAACCACCCACAGTACACCCAACCAAGATTCGAACCTCAATCTCCCGTCAACGGCAATCTATCTAGTCTACTGTTAGAGTAGCGTCTTGGACCAAGCGGCCACCGAAGCGTGTAATTAGTAATTGATTTAAAGTAATATAATATATTAATAAATAAACTGAATAGGTTGAATTCATACTTCAACTACTGCATTAAATATTCTTTAAAGAGGAAAAATGACACCTGGACACGGGAATTGAACCCACTACCTCTGGTTTAGTACACTAATGCTCTGGCCACTAAGCTATCCAGGAGTCGTCTCATGTCAAGGGTAATTCTTTACTCATATTTTAAGGCAGATTCGACTATATCCGTACTCAATAACTATAATAGCTTGGCTATTTAATCTACTGCATTAAAGGGAGAAATTAAATATTACATCCCTACTAGGTGCAAGTGACTCGAGTAGCTTGAGTAGTAAACAAATCATATATACATATATATACGTGTGTGTGTGTGTGTGTGTGTGTGTGTGTGTGTGAGTGTTAGCACCGCGCCTTCCTACTGTTAATGTTATACGCATACGTAATAGTTATGATAATTAGTTGAATTTAGAGTAGGTGCACCCGCATTTGCGTGGAGAATGAGTGTAAAACCCTTAACTGAGAAAATTAAATACACCCTCCCAGGGTTCGAACCCCGACCTTGCTGTCATCGGCCACTACTATATTAAATAGCACCTACTGATACTATATTAGATACCTCCTATATCACAAACCTGTATTCTGAGATGTAAGTCTTCAGGATCATAAAATAATAGGTAAAAGTTGATGGGAAAAAAAAAAAATTCGACCCTTACTTTCCCCTCAGTACTTGTGTACAGTATCAGCTTTCTGAGATTGTTTTTAAGTTGGCTGACCTAACAGACACGCAGTAAGGCAACACGTTAGTGTTTTATTAAAATATACCTAAATGCCTGAGGTGCAATTCTGCCAGTATCCTTATGTTAAGAAAGCGTTTGTTCTTTATGTATCTTGGTTTTGGAGCTATTCATCCCCGTATTCTCGTGGGTCACACTTCCATATCAAGATAACACCACACATCCTCACTCAATAAAAGATAAACCTTAATTAATACGTTTTTGAAAAACATTATAAAATAGTTGTCAGGAACGGATGATTATTATTATTATTAATTAATACGTACAACAGATGCCACGTATGACTCAGATTTTAACCAAAGGATGCTGGTTATTATAAATAATACCCAGTGATTATCAATATTAACCCGATTTATCGAATTAATAGTAAAATATATACCAAATAATTAATCTTCAAGATTGATAATGCTCAGCTAAATTTCACAGTATAAACTTATAACTTTTAATTTCACCCCACACTTAAAAAGTTATAATATAATAATAATCATAATAAATATATTTTATTGTTTGATGGTCTTTATTTCAATTTCAATTTTAAAGTGTTTAGATATATTTTATAAACATTATTACATACATATAATAAATGCAGCTATCTAACTTCATTTATTTATATTTTATTAGAGATATTTAACGTGCACTTTCTGAACCGACGGATTATATTAGTAAAATATAATTTCTATGAGTGAGAGTGAAAGAGCCTATCAATTTTGCCGGTAAAAGTGTTTTCACATACCATCCAGGGTTCCTTTACATGCCAATATTGACATGGGACCAACAGCTTTACTTCCCCTCTGAAGGAAGTTATGCAACGAATTCTTATCGCTAAAGAAAAATCTGTCCACCCTGGCTGGGTTTGAACTAACAAAATACGCAAACATTGGGTCCTTGTGCGAACACTTTACCCCAAAACTAGCAAGTAAACATCTCATTGTAAAGTCTAATCACTGTGATTTAGAACATATTATTTTGTCATGATTACATTTTTAATACAGATCAAAATATATTGTAACAACACAAGATATAATAATTAATATACTCTATGTATTATTTATTATCAACCATTCTTTTGTAAATTTTGTTCAGTTAATTATTATTGTTCATTGTAAATTAATTCAAATTAATTATTTTCTTAGGGTACGGCATATTTGACCGTGAGAGATGTAATATTTAGATTGAGTTTGGTCTGTGTAGTACGTAGACATTAAGCCACCCTGTGGGAGTATAACATTGCCCAGGGTATACCTTGGAGGTCGTATACACGTCATACCCGTAATGAAACGACGTCATGCTAGTGATTTTGAAGGATAGGAGCCAGTGGGAAAACTAACTAAGCCAAACTAACCAAATCATGGTTACCATAGGGATAGTTTCCCTTTCGGGAATTATACTTGTGGTACCACTGGTAATCAAACCCGGGACCTCTGTATCAGTAGCCAGGGGTGCTGACAAATATACCTAGAGGCCGGTTAGTTAATGAAATGAATATATAAGAATAATTAACTCATTTTTAGTACCCAGCTGTACAGTAAGCCCACCCATTTTGAAGGCCACGTTGACTAGCATGCTACGCTCGCAGTAGACTAAACTGCCTATGATGGAGATATCGAGGTTCTAATCTCAGTTTGGTGTATTGTGGGTTTTTTTCCAAATGGTTTTACATTATCCCTTCAAGAAAATGTGTATACGCTCTCTATAAATATAGCCTTATAAATCCCTAAAACTTTTTGCGTAATTAGTATTGAACATAAGCGTATAGTTCGAATGGGTAGTAAGACGTGGCACTGATAAAAAAGCTGTGAATTTTTCATCAAATAATTTATTTCTGCTAGTGGTAAAATAAAAACTAAGTGTTATTATTTTTTTACTAATTAAATTAATGGCTCATTGATATGTACTAATTCCGGGGTTCTGTGATAAATTCATGCTTATAATTTAAATTTAATTTATAATAATATAACACTGTTTATGTATTGAAAATTCTATAAACTTTCCTCAAATACATTCACACAAACTTTTGATTTATACTTTTTCTTAAATACAATAGGATAATATTGTGTTAAATATACCAATTTCTTCTTTCTAGATCATATTAAATGTTTCCCACGTCAGTGGTGGTATGGTCTAAGGAGTCACTCTTGCTATAAACTTGAAAGGCTCTGACGGGGATATCGGAGTTCAAGTCTCAGTAGGGTGTACTGAGGTTTTTCCTAAATGGTTTTCCACCCTACCTTCAGGCAAATGCTAACACACTTCCTCTACAATTCAACTTTCCTCATCCTTAACATATTTGCATAATTAGTACATCTGGGTATGAAATTGAACGGGTAGTAAAACACAGTCTGAAAAAATAAATTATCTCTGTATCAATATTTTAAATCAAATGGAATTGAAGACGTTTCCTCTATATGAGTGTAAATTAAAATATCGAGTAATAAAATAATTGTCTGTCTGTCATAAGCGTTGTGCAATATTTATCACTAGCAGAGGTCTTAAATTTAAAAACTAGTACTCCTGTGCATGAAGAAGACGGAATTTTAAAATTTGGAATTGATTTCTTAAATTAATTAAAACCAAAACCAAAATGAAGATATATTAACGCCGCGAGATAGACTTAATACTACATTTCATACAGTTGTGTAATGCGGGTTGTGGCAGCTCCTGTGCACGAACATTCGCACTTAAGGTCGAGTGCAAGTCTAAAATCTATTTTGTGGGATGGTGGGTGGGAGGGTGAAAGACATGGTATGGCTTCATAACTGACCAAAGTATCCTTCCGAGCCAACAAGAACAGATGGATCATGGAAACAGTAGATCGCGCTAGTTACCGGACAGGTCTTGCGGAAAAATCTTACGTTGGGAAGTAGAGGCTTTCTCGAGAATGAGTGAAATTTTTATAGTAATATTTTCAACAGCCCCTCTAAGATAATGTATCAATGTTTATTAGGTGTTTCATTTGGTTATTTTTTGATATGAAGCCGGCAGTTTTCTATTGAAAAATGTCAAAATTATTAATATTTGATCACTGCTAGAATTATAGAGGAGGTGTGTTTATAAAAAATTTAACTTAATCATTATGTTTATATTCTTGAACAAACTTTCCGAAAAGAAAATTTCAAAACAATAAAAATTCTTGAAGATAACCGTTTGTTCCTATGGCTCTGCATTTCCACGACAAATTAAAAGGGCCAATCGCCTCAAAAGTTGGTATCTTAAAATTGTTATTATATTTACTTTCAACCCTTTTTTTCTAAAACATTTTTACCACTTTAAAATTTTTTCTAACGTTTTCCATCCTTTTAACCGTTATTTCACTTTTTACAATTTTTACCATATTGTCCTTTTTAACCTTTTGGAACTTTTTTTAACCATTTCTATCCCCTTAACCCCTTTTAAGCTATATAACCTTTTTATTTTTATGACACTTATTTTCTTCCCCTTTTTTTTTTTTACCAGGGACGTAGCGTCAAGGTAGACTATGAGACTAAGTTTCCCTTAACTTTTCATTGAACATATAACAAAATTAAATACTGAAGGCTTATATAATATTGTAACGTTAAAAATAACTCTTAAAGGATTAGACCTACATAAATGCTTTTTGCACAGAGCAAATACTATTTGTTTCCTTTCTCCTACTGAGACTCACCACACTTTCTAACAAATATGTTTTTTTCTATTGGTCATCACTCCTTTTAGTTTCCTACCCCCTATTCCTACTTCAGGGGCACTACTAGGAAGAAAAGTCTTTTAAAGCTACCTATGTTTTTGTAACAATTTAACATTATTGTAATTTTCTAGCTAGCTTTTAATAAAAGTTACGAAAATATAATATCATTCAAATATTAATTTAATAATATTGCTTCAATAATAATATTACGTATCAAAGTACATATGTGTTTTTTATTATTATTTAGCATATTGAAGCATGCTGCAAAAATGCAATGGCGTCAGTTTTCATGCCATATACATTTCTAAATTTGTATTACTCGTAATATTACGCATCTAAACAAACATTTATATCATGAATAATACCAAAATAAATATATTAAACTTCTAAATAGTAGTTTATTAAATGATTATTCAATATTTTACTGACAGTTTTGACTATTTTTTATATCTGACAACGTTGCGATTTTATCGCTTGTCATGTGGCGTGGCAAGAAAAGATATTTGGAAAGCTTCGAGGGAAAAGAGTGGTAAGAAGAGGTTGGGGGAAGAAAGGATGTTACTACTTGACAAAACATTTCCTTGAAAGATAACCAGACATGTAACTGCCATACTCTCTGACTTAAACATTTACCCACATAAGCTTTCAGTAATAACTATTTCACGTACAAAGAACACAATTCATTACAGGTTAATTAGATAATAGAATTAATATATGTTTAAATTATAGTATTTTATGATAAATCTTGTGGTTTTCCCGTTTGGGTAAATTATAACTTTCTAAACATTATTCTTATTCACTTTTAACATTGGCTTTGAAAACAATGAATTGCTTAGCGTGCACTCCCAAAATATTTAAAAGAAAATTAGTTTTAATCCAAGTTTTGAAATGGAAGTAGAAACTGATAAATATGTAATATTTAGTATTTTATTATAAATTTGACGCTCCATGTGAACAAAAATCAATTATTAATATAATATTACTAAACCGTCAGCTATAACTAATATAAGATATAACAGGTAAGACCTTTGTAGTTAACATTTCAGTCTCCCCTTTTTCATAATGTTGGCTACACCACTGCTTTTGGTCCTTTTTACCATCTTTATATTTTTTTACTCTTATTTCCATTTATCTATTTTTGTCATTTTCCCCTTTTCGTTTTTTTCCCTTATTGTCCTATATGCTATTTATATCCTTTCAATCCTTTTAAAAAATTTGAACATTTCTACCTTCCCTTTTTCGCCTTTTTATAACTTTTAACCTTTCTAAACTAAAATATTTCTCCCAAATAAGCCAGGTACTTAAGGTAAAAAGGTTCAAGAAGTGCAAAAAGGACAAAAAGAGCAAAACGTGCAAAAATAGTAATAAGTTAATAAAATTAAAAATTAAAAAATGTTAAAAAGAGAAGTTAAAAAGTGAAAAAATGAAAAAGGGATTAAACGTTTTAGAATGTGAATAACGGCAATAAGTGCAAAAAAAAGAGGTCATTGGGGCAAACATGACAAAACGAACAAAAATGGACAAAAATTGAAAGACTCTAAAAAGGTCAAAAAGCCAAAAATTGAAAAAAATTGTTAAAAGTACAAAAATTAATTCTAATAAAAAAGGCTATAAAATGAATAGAGGTAAGAGATAAAAAGTTCCAAAAGATCAATAAGGATTAAAAGGACAAAATGTTTCAAAAGATTAATAAATGCTGAAAGTGTCAACGGGATAAAAGTTTTAAATGGGGTATTAGAGCCGGGCTAAAAAGGGTAAACGTGGTTAATAGGATAGGCTAAATGAAATATAAAGTGTGAACAGGGTTAATAGGGTAGGCTAAATGAGGTAGAAAGTGTAAACGGGGTTAATAGGGTACGCTAAATGAGGTAGTAAAGTGTAAACGGGGTTAATAGGGTACGCTAAATGAAATATAAAGTGTGAACAGGGTTAATAGGGTACGCTAAATGAGGTAGAAAGCGTAAACGTGGTGAGTAAATAGGTACAAAATTGTGAACGGGGTGAATGAGATAAAATAAAATCTATAGCTATTTTAGTCTTTTTAACCTTTTTACTTCAAAATATTACCCTTTTTTGCCATTTTTCTATTATTGCCCTTTTTACCTTTTAACCCTTTTTAGAGATTTAAACAATTTTTTTTATTGTTTTGAATGGATTTACTTTTTACCTATTTGTACTGTTACAGCTTTTTAAACTTTTTATTATTTTTACCCTACACTATTTATCCCGATCAACACCCGGTATTTCAATGCTAATAGTTAATAAATTATAATTCAGCTGTAAATTGAATATAATAAATAATATAGATTGAAAATAAATATGTTGTAATATATGTAAGGTATTTAAAACAGTTATAACATTTTAACCAGTATTAAAAGGTAATTAATAACATGTGAAATTATTGTCAAGGCAAAATATGTAGCCTAATGTGTTATCACATCATCTTGCTGCTTGTTTGGGTTATACTCTTATGTACTAATAGCGCTACTAGTATTAGAGATAAGGAAGGTTAACTTTAGGAGTTTACCCGCATTTTCGTGGAAGAAGTGTGGAAATCTATTTTAGAAAAAATTCCTTTCTGTAAACCCAACTAGATTTGAACCTCGATACCTCCATCATCAGCAGTCTAGTCTACTGCAATAGTAGCATTTTAGACCATGAGACACGCCTCGGTGGCGTAGTTGGCTAACGCGCTAGTCGTGTTGAGCTCGACCGCCAAGGACGGGGAGATCGAGGTTCAAATCTCGGTCGGGTGAACTGGGGGTGGTTTTTCCTAAATGGTTTTCCACTCTCCCTCCACGCAAATGCGGGTTCACTTCCTCTA
>CABFWO010000693.1:22945-43862 GCA_902155825.1 Timema genevievae | reverse complement strand
GTTCGGGTTATACGCTTAGGTACTAATTACACTAATGGATTAGGAATTGGGAGGTTTAATTTAGAGGAAGTGAACCCGCATTTGCGTGGAGGTAGAGTGGAAAACCATTTAGGAAAAACCACCCCCAGTTCACCCGACCGAGATTCGAACCTCGATCTCCCCGTCCTGGGCGGTCGAGTTCAACACGACTAGCGCGTTTGCCAACTACGCCACCGAGGCGGGTTTCAGCGTAGGAATTGTTTTCTTAAAGGCCTTTATCCCTACCAGAAAGCTATTATATAGTAGGATATTGGTAGGAAAAAAGATCTTTCAGAGAGTAATTCCTACCGTGAATGGAGTATACCTTCATTTTAACGAGGAATCCGAACCACGGAGGAGGCCTGGCATTCCACACATTCACAAGTTATGATTAATACACGTCTTGTCAGAGGTAAAGGAAGGGTTTGGCAATCAGATAAATCTGTGACGAGACTGAAGTTTGAACCCCGGACCCCAAGCACTGAAATCCGACACCGCATCCCTAGACCCCCAGGTCACCTACTTAACCTGAGCTGTGTAAGAGTAGCTTAATTACTTATGTCATATTCTGAAATCCAAGCATTAAAATTCCAACTACGTTAATATGAATCAGAGAATGGAGTAGTTCCATACTAGTGATATCCTCTGTGGTCAAGTGGTCAGAGTTTGATCCCCTGCAATTCCAAAATTTACCTTTGAAATAGTGGGTCTAGAACGGGGTCAAAATGAGCCTCGTGAAGACAAATAAAAAGATACTTTATTAAAGAAGTAGAGGTTCTGATTTAGAAAACTGATATCAATGGCCTGAAGGCTCCTTGTGTTGACCACATGACACCCTATATCCTCAAATGTTGTCACTATTATGGCTGCTCGGTGGGTATAGCTCGCTTGTGTGCCATGGAGATTGTTTGAGTAATTAGAGCTTATTACGTGGCCTATGTATACAGATTGAAATATATCTGGTTATATATTATTATTCAAGAATATTGATAATCACTGTCCAGTTAGTTTGGACGGAAGAAAAAATAATAAACATGTTGATATATAAACCTTATAAGTTATATTAAATGATCTGTATTAAGTTTGATAAAGATTTAAAAATAGATTTTAAAATTAATCCTTAGTCTAGGATGTAAGATGCAAACATTTGACAGGGCAAATAACACCTGGCTAGTTATGATTAATACTTATGTTGTTTATAAATAGTTCATTCAACATCAATCTTATTAATTATTTAATATGAAAAGTAAGAATGTGGGAAGTTTCTTACAATACCAGTGTATCCATCCGATAATACAATATCGATCGTCTTATAACAATAAACTCAATCTAGTGCAAGCTTGACATCTTATACCACGTGATCGTGGATATAAGGGTGTTGGAATAATGTTTAGTTGACTAGCTCAGAGGGGAGGGTGCATACAGGCCTCTTCCTCAGATGTTTTTTTCAAAATAACATCACCAACAGTATGAAAATGTTTGTTTGTTTGTTATACGTGAAAAAAATTTTTGTTCTGTTCCGCCGCAGGCTTTATCGTGCACTCGAAACGAAAAACCAATTACTTTATCATACTGAAAAGCCACAATGTTAGCTTGGTAAATACAATTTGGTAGACCAACCACAGATGAAATTAAATATTGAAATATTTCATCACTCTGTAAACCTTAACATATTTTTAAAAAATGCAGTGGAATAATCTTTGTTTAGTGTTTTTTTTAAATACTACACGTGCGGTTATAAGTTTAGATTATTAGCTGCAAATAATTACTAATATAATGAGTGTTATAGGGTGAGATTAGTGTATTTTATGGTAAAGCACTCGAATATACCTGAGAGAGAGAGAATGGCCAATACTACAGGTTAAGATATTTCACGACACATATTCCCTAATTTAAGGAGGAGTATAGGTTGAGGAGGTGTGCTGAAATTCCCCTTGATAGACAATAAAAACCTCTTAAACGGAACTGATCGTGATTTATGACACAAAAATACTTAATTTCAAAATATATTTACTGAATATTATACAGCTATCTGGATTAACATCATTTATGTTTTATGAATTTTTTTAGCACTGCATCTCACTACCCGTTCGCTTTAAGAGATTATGTACTAATTACACTAATGGTTTTAGGGATTAGGAAGGTTACCCACAGCAGCGTGGAGGGAAAGTGAAAAACAATTTTGGATAGTCCAACCTCAATACACCCGACCAAGATTCAAACCCTGATCTCCCCGTAATTATAAGTCTAGTCTAATGTGAGAGTAGCGCCTTAAACCATGCATCCATCAAAGTGGATATATTTTTTTTTATTCTTTTGGTTTTTACAAGAAAGGATATTATATTGTTTCTTGCAGCGACAATTGTTATCAACGAGGTCATCCTTTGCCTCGTGCCTGTACACCTAATGTCCACACACTCTCGTGTGATAATGGTTTTATAGTTTAGATTGTGTACTACTTGTGTCGCTTGTCTTAAAGTGAGGGTTTGTAAACAATGTTCCACCAAACTGTGTATTTTCTTAAGGACCTAAGGATCACTGGTATCTCTTGCACTACCCCTTTATGGTGGGGATGTATGCAACGCGAGAAAAGGGAAGTGTTTTTGCTGTTTTTATATTAATACTTTTTTTAATCAAATAAATTAAATTTTGCTCTAGTAGAAACATATAAAGTTTAATCTTATTCACATGGATATGCCAACCGTTTATAAATATCTGTCATGAGCATAACGGCATCAGATGAGTTGTCATTAAATTCCAGGACACCCTTGACCAATATTCAACAAATGTTTCCATCACCATGTAAAGAAATTTAAACTCTATGTTTCTACTGGAGCAATATTTTATTTTAGTTACCAAAATTAAAGTTTTGCTATAAGAACTGCAAAAACACCTCTACTCGCGTCCCATACATCCCCACCTTAAAACCTTGCTCTTAACTCTCCTCACGTCCCATACATCCCCACCTTAAAACCTTGCTCTTAACTCTCCTCACGTCCCATACATCCCCACCTTAAGACCTTGCTCTTACCTCTCCTCACGTCCCATACATCCCCACCTTAAGACCTTGCTCTTACCTCTCCTCACGTCCCATACATCCCCACCTTAAGACCTTGCTCTTACTTTTTATGTGTCCTTGCGGCGTTAGTTAGATACTCATTGGCTCGTATTTGATTATTTTTTTTTGTAATATTTTAGATCCTCCACCCGTCTGGCCAGTCTTGATAACTTTTGTAAATTCAGTTTTGCTGGTATCGATATTTGACATTAAAGTTCTAAACTCGTTTTAGTTCATTGTTGATTAATGAGTTGTCCCCTTCTTGAAAGTTCTCTTAATGAGCGGGTCTTTTCTATTCCCTCCTTAGTCACTATGACTTTCATTGAATAAGATCTCTACTGCCATATGATTTGAAACAGTTTCCAACTTTCTATTAATTAATAAGTTATCTCAATAATCTATTTTCTCTAATCCAGAACTAATTGCAGTTCACTTATCAATAATTCTATATTATTTATTTGGATCCGTCTTCATTAGGACCATAGTAAATTTAAATAGTTTATCCCGTTAATTTTCTTCGTCCATTCCAATGACTGGCCATGCAAATATATTCAATTAAAGTAGAATGTTACATGGATATATTTCCACGGTAGACCAACATTAATTATGACTGAATAGAATTAAACCATCTATAATTCAATTACTATAGCTACTCGCGTTGGTAGCCGCATGGTCTAATGCGCTATTATCGCAGTAGACTAGACTGCCAATTACGGAGAGATAGAGTTTTGAATCTCGTTCGGGTGTACTAAGGGTGGTTTTTCCAAAATGGTTTTACACTATCCTTTCGCGTAAAGGTGGGTACACTTCATCTAAATTTAACCTCCCTAATCTCTAAAACTGTTAACATAATTAGTACAGAAGCGTATAAGCCAACGAGTAATAAGACGGGGTGCTAAAAAAATACCATGGCTAATTGCCTATGGTTGTAGCTATCTTGAATTTTATAACAATATATATATACTACTTATTTAACGAACCAAATCTTTATTAATCCTCACTTCAGACCATAGAAATGGGAGTTTTAAAGTTAATTCTCAATAAATTCAAACTATAAACTAATTTGATTATTCAATATAATATTAAGTTACTAACTAGATGATTATTGCTTAAATTTAGAGAAAAGAGGTAAATTAAGTGTGTAAATTTATCAACCGTGCCCTTATATTAACAAATTCTTTCATTAATAAAATATTTGAAACAAACATCAAGGTATTATGGCATTTTGGTAGACTTTAACAAAACATTGCACCATTAATAATACATTTAACTTAAAACATATTTTATTGAAATCCACAATAATTATTAGAAGGAACATTTAATCATAAACTAGGTAAAAGTATGATTATAAATATTATTTTCTTAAGATGCTAGTATTAAACATTCTAAACATGAAATTATTTTATCACCAATGTTTCATCGTATATTCTATTTGAACATTTCCCCCTTCGAGAAGAAGATAAAAAAACTGATAAGAAAGCAATATTTTTATTTTTTATAAATTAAACAACAGATCATCAAAATACATCGGTAGTAGAAATGGTTACCCATTTCCTTCTCTGTCACAGATAAACTGTTGCGTGGTAGCATTCTTTAATTAAAATTAAATAAAAGGAATTGTCTCCTATACCAATTATATTTTATATTAATAGGCGCGCGATTAAGTTACTGGCCAGCTCTCTCCAACCAACTCCCAACTGTGAGTCGCCCAGAGCTCATTGTTATCTATATTACCAACAACAAATTATAAAACCCCATTCGGTGGCTGAATGGTTTAAGGTGCCATTCTCAGAGTGGGCTAGACTGTCGATGAATGGAAGATTGAGGTTCGAATCTCAGTCAGGTGTACTGATGGAGATTTTTCAAAAAAATATTTTTCATTCTCCCTTAACGCAAATGTAACTACACCTCCTATAATTATAGCCTTCCTAATCTATAAAACCATTAGCGTAATTAGTACATAGGCGAATAGCCCAAATGGGTAGTAAGACGTTGTGATAAAAAATTAAAAATTAAGGAGCAAAAATATCCTTGCTATCAAGTCTATGTTGTTTCACGTACCATTAATAGATTTTGATTCTAAATATGATATACATCTAGACTGAGAAATAGTTTCCTTAATTTATTAATAGGTCTTAAGTCTACAAAAAATTGTACCAATTAAAAATAAAACTATGAGATTCTAATTCAAATATTTAAGTCGATTATTTAATAATCGCAAAAGAAAAAATTGTTTCGCCCGATGCATGGTGTAGTGTAGCTCTGAATGTATAAAGATAATCGACTAGTAATAACCAATTAATAATCGATTAAACTATTAATATATTATAGCCAGCCCTAGACCAAAACTCTTGATCAGGTTTTCTTTCGTCTTTGCACTCACTAGTTCCATGATAATATTCTACTTTGGTCAAATTGGCTACAAATCTGATTTTACTTTGCAACATAGATGCAGCATATTCATATACTTTGTTATATTGTAACATTGAATATAAAGAATATATGATATTAAATATTTTGTTACTACGGGGAATCCTATAAAAAATCTCCCGAATTTTGGAATTTTCGTACAATAATTAGAAGCATATCTCTTGAGTTGAGATCTAATCTAACACAAATGTGCATAAAATTTAATGAAGTGAGAATATGCATAATTAAAAACAATATTTACATTGGAATAGTCGTTTCGATGAAGTTTTCAATTAAATCGTTTGATATTACAAGAAATTAATAGAGGGTATGTAAACAAGGAAATAGGTTAGCGATCAATACACATATCCCAGAAGAATTGAGACCAAGGCTGCCATTGCCCAGGAGGCAAATTAAAATATAATTATTTATTAACATCATTATTGAGTATTGTCAAGTAGCTCGCTCCTTTTATTGTGTTGTATTTTCAATTAATATTCCTAGAAAATGATGCTACATACCAACAATTGGTCCTTGAAGTATTTTACTAGAGGCCGCGATGCATTGTCCTCTAACATAGCAACACCAAATTACAATCTGTGCTATATGACCAACTATACTATATTATATTACTATTTAGGTTAGCACCACGTCTTATTATTCATTCGGGATATACCCTACATACTAATTACGCTAGTGTTCAAAGGAGTAGGAAGGTTTAATTTAGAAGAAATGCACCCGCATTCACATGTAGGTAGCGTGGAAAGCCATTTAGAAAAAAACCTCATAGTATCCAATTGAGATCAAGCCCCGATCTCCCTTTCTTCAGCAGTCTAGTCTATTGCAAGAGTGGTGGCTTTGACTTTGCGGCCATCGAAATGGGATGTATATTAGTGACCTAGTGAAATATACATTTGTTGTATTTGTTTAACAGTAGACTGATATTTTAAACAAAAATAAAAATAAGAGAGCTCGTTTAAAAATGTGTGCGTGAGTTAATTTGATGAAGAAGGGGGCTGGTGGTGAAAGGGGGGGGTCACTGAAAGGCCAAGGGCCCAAAGGTGCTCTTTGGTGAGAATGTAGCCGGGGGGTGTATCTATATATTACAATAATTGATTGAATTATTTTAAATAACGATAAGGATTAACTGGTTTTCAAGCTCTCAAAATAAATACAATTTAATTTAGATAGGAAAGAGGTTTTGCTATACATAGGTCTATATTTCTATATATTTTTGAAACAAGCCATGTGATATGTATATTCCCCTATTAATAAATAATATAATTGCCTATAAAGTAATGAAAATGGAATGTTATCAATGTTGACAAAAAATTTTTTTATATAATTAAAAGTTTCCCTCATACAAGAATACTACTATATTTGTTCCGATAGAAGGTAAAAATACACCTTAGTGCTTATATTAAAAATAAAAAAAATAAAAAGTTGTCATTTGCGTTTGCCTTCCCAGGGATGTGTTGTGAATCGTTCTTAAAAAATTTCCCTTGGGCTATGTTGTCCTACGTTTTATCTGTTAAGACGGCGCTCTCCGTCCTACATTTGATTCAAGAATCTTCTCCAACATAATTTCAGTCTCCAGATATTACCGCCCAAGGGGACCTACCTTGGAAGAGTTTATATTCTCCTGCTGTGGTACAATTATATTTTTTTATGTGGATCTTAGATTTTCAATATTGTCATGCGATGATTGCAAAGTGTCTGAAGGCACCGCTGTTCACTGGTTGATACCATTAAACTTATAAAATAGCTCGAATTAAAAAGATCACTGAGTGTATTCATTGATGAAATAGACAAGTAACCTTCCGATTGTTTGATTTTCAAGTTCTTTATTATTAATTAAAAAGATAATTGTACATCCCAAGACAGAAAATCATATTCAGCCCTATGAATCATTGTGGATTAAAACTTATTAATTTGCATAATATAGTTATTTCTCTAAAATATAATAATCAACACAAATATTACCCCAGACCCTAAATAGCCCCAAAATGATAGTAATGAAGTGTGTTCAAAATTAACATTTATTGATAAGACAAACATTATAATTAAATATTTACTGCACAACTGAACAAAAGCAGAGAGTGTAGTTGAAAGGGACAGGCCACAAAACCCGAGCAAGAGGCTTGACCTCAATTTAAACGTCCACACTTAGAGCATTAAATGAATCACATACAGATTAATATCTAAGTTCAGTTCCATAGTTAAATAGTTAGTGTTAAAGTTACAAAAAAATTGTCCACGTTAGATTCATAACAAAAAGTTAACAGGTTAAAAGTGAGCATAGCTAATATCAATTAACATAATCATCATAAATTAGTAGTTAATTTCAACGTCTGAAACGGCAGTATGACAATTAAATAAGACATTATCATCCAAGCCCAATATGGCAGTATTTAAATTATAAGATATCTTTAATTCCGTGTTCAATATGGCGGAGTTTAAATAGAAATAAGAATATTTAGAAAACTACTAATGCTATCTAGTGCCCTCAAAACAAAGTAAGTTTTGACAAACATTAATTAAAGTTACCTCAGAAATATGAATTTAAAATTAATATTTTATTTCAATAAATAATTATAATTTAATATTATATAATCTGAAAGGTTAATTTTTAAGAGTTAAACAAAGAATAAATATAAGTTGAAAGATATTTTGAAAACAAGATTGATAGCCTGCATAGTAAGTTTTCTGTTTTCATCCTTAAGTAAGCTACCCTTGACTTTAGAACTCCCAAATACTTCTCAGGGAAATCTTATGAAAACCCTAGATATCCAGTTTTGGTCTGATTGGTAAAATAGTCTTGTGTCCAGGCTGAGGTACCTAAAGAAAGACAAACAGACGTACCAATAGACAGACAAATCGACAAACCTCATGAAAATAATTTTTCTGTTTCAGTGGGTCATGATACACACGTCAATAATCATCAAAATCTCAAAATCTATTTCTTTTACCCGAGGGGTCTCGAGAAGTTAAGAAGGGATTTAAACCTATGTTCCACTAGGTGCCATATTTAGCGCGATATTACGAGCAGTGAATGTTCATAAAACTCGTACTATTATTATTCAACAGTAATTACTGTTCAAACTTTTACATTTAAACTTTCTAGGGAGTTTTTCAAAATGATCAAAGGGCATTTCTAATTAAAGCTTTGTACATTATTGTCCTAGATAACCAGCCCCTTAGTGTAGTGGTTAGTACACCTGTCTACGAGTCAACGGACCCCGGGTTCGATTCCACTGGTTTCGTTGGTTATTTTCCCTAAAGAGGAACTACCACAACGGTCACCTGGGTTTGGTTAGTTAGGTGTAATTGTTTCCACTGGTTCCACACCCTCATACTCATTATCACCATCACCTCATATCATCGGGATATTGAAAGATTCTCCATGGAAAGGATGTAGGATCAGTTCATTCGGGCGTCCCCTGGACAACAGTAAATTAGTACTGGCTAATCTTTCCATTACTGAAATACGAATTATATAGCCCAGAGTCTTATTATTATTATTATTACTATTATTATTATTATTATTATTATCATCATCATCATCATATAACATTTCTGAGATACACTTAGATAATATTTTCACGTAACTTACGTATTTTTGATATCTCTAAAATATGTTATTACTTGCACTAGTTCTTAGTATCAGTTGTTAGAAATTATTTCTTTAAGCTCTAAAAGATTAGAGGGTGAACTTTAAGTAAACACACTAGCGAGAGATAGAACCAAACCATTTCGAGCTAGAACATTAAAACTACAGCTTTCATCTGTTTCTGACAATCGTATATAATTTATATAAGAACATTAGAAAATATTTTAGTAACCATTTTACAAGGAGATTATATTTGATAATTTCTTATTAGTATTTAAATGATAAATTAGAACTATAATATAGTTTGTAGTTCGTTTTACTATACTTAGAACTTTCCTTCGTCTTAATCATTCAAAAGAAGAAAAGAATCAATTTAAAAATAAATAAAGTTCTGTCACCACCGCCTTCTTCCCCTTGTGAACGTGGGCCTGGAATATTTTATTATGTCTGTGATCGAGGTTGAGGGAGGGGGAGGCTAAATGAATACTTGTGTCGGTTCGTGATTGACATTATGATTTATGTCTATTACAACTGTGATTTTAGAAAGGAAATTAGAGTGAAAGAACTTAAAGAATATTAGGAAGCTTGTGATAAAACGAGGTATTATGAGGTTTATCCATTGACCTGTGTGACTCCTAGGTGTTCCCTACACGGTCGCTGAACCGGGTTCTCTGGGCTCGAGCAGCGGACCCCGAGACTGGTACCGATGAACCAGTGTCTTAGCCCGCGTAGCACAGAAACTGGCAGAGTGACCCCTAGCCTTCAATGTTCTATAGTTAGCCACGAGGGGGTCAATTCCCCTCATTGTAACCGGGCCTAAAGCCTGGTTTCACACTAAGGAATGATGACAACTCTTTTGTGGTCAACTCCTCTAGTTTATTTGTTTGAAAATAATCATAACAAACTCGCAACGTTCGTTTTGTCATTTGCAGCTCATAGCATACAATATTACACACATTCGCCTTTCAATTGAAGCCGTGTGTTTACAGAACCAACATATTATAATAGTTTGCAATCAATATAATTACTAAATTGTAATATTCTCAAAGGTTTAATATTTTATTTTAATAGCACACATAATATGTTTTAAATGTATTTAATATATTTTTATTATTATTATTGCTGTTAGTATTTAATTTTTAACGTTTGTTACAGATTTTATACATAATTAATCTAAATGTATTATTTCCAATACTTTAGGCGAAAAAATCTTTTTAAACTGGAATAATTATTATAGCTTCAATATACAATTTTTCATTTTTACTTTTTCTCGACACCTCAGATAGAAAGTATTGTGAATGTAAAAAAAAAACTCGATATTTTGATAAATGTCAACCTTTCATGACCGTTGAAACAAAATAAAGTGGTTTTCGCAATGCCCTCTGTCTGTCCGTCTGTACCTCGAGCTAGAGCCGAAAATATTTTACCAATTAGTCTAAAACTTGGTATCTGAGGTTTTCATTAGGTCACCCCGAGGGATTTTTGGAATTATTCATCCAAACCTAAACTTAAGGTTAGTTTACTGAAGAGTAAAAATAGAAAAAATTGATTTTCTTGACATTTCTAGACATTGTGTATCATAATAAACAAGAGTGAAATTCTCATATTCTCATGAAAATGACTTTGAGGGTACTTATTTTTAGGGAAATTTTCCAATTTTGATCATATCTCCACAGCTATTTGAGATACGAAATAACTTACCATTGTAAATATTTAGTAGTATTAAATATAAAAATCTTTTACTTGAAATATAATTTTATAAAACCAGTCTGGTCTGCTAAGGGAGGTTTAAAAAAAATGGTTTACCTCTCTACGTTCGCACATATTCGGATATATTTCATGTCATTCTGCTTTCTCATGCTTTCCACCTCAAGAACGAAATTTAAATCCGTATATCCTAGACGGATAAAGAAGCACCGTGAAAGAACAAAAGTCTTCCGAACAGTATATTAATCCAGAACAGATAAATAACAAGTTGTTGGTTGGAAATGAATAAACAAGTAATGGTTCAGTGTTTTTATTTGTGCTTCAAACGCCGTAGTTTCTGGATGGATTATCTTACGAGAGTTGGAATTAGAAGAATAGCATGGAATAAATGTACTCAAACTTACGTAGAGAGAAGATAATTAAACCCAGACAAGTATTTTAATGATATGTTCCTCCCTCCTAAAAGACGGGAAAGTGCAGTATCGGTATATTTCCTTTGGCCGCTTACCACCGCTTTGGGGGATGGGTCGAGATAATCGGCATAACACTTTTAATTGATATTTCATTGATTAGAATCTATGTTACGAAAACAGTTGTGTTGTTAAATAATAGCTACATTACATAATAATTACATAACGCACGCTAAACCTTTGACTAAAGTTTTTTGATAGCGATACAAAGAAAAAGCTCTTAGTGAGGCTAGAATAATTTGAAAACCTCGCTCTCTAAATTTAAAAATTAAACTTCTTATTAATAAACAATGGCCTCTATGCATGGAAACAAACCTCTTGTTTCCAAGCTATGGTTTCTATTACTAGCAATCAACCTTTTTGTTTTAAACTATGGTATATGTACCTAACAATCAACCTTCTTATTTCTAATCTATGGTATCTGTCCCTAGAAATCAACCTTCTTATTTCTAATCTATGGTATCTGTACCTAGAAATCAACCTTCTTATTTCTAATATATGGTATCTGTACCTAACAATCAACCTTCTTATTTCTAATCTATGGTATCTGTACCTAACAATCAACCTTCTTATTTCTAATCTATGGTATCTGTACCTAGAAATCAACCTTCTTATTTCTAATCTATTGGTATCTGTACCTAGCAATCAACCTTCTTATTTCTAAACTATGGTATCTGTACCTAACAATCAACCTTCTTATTTCTAAACTATGATATCTGTACCTAGAAATCAACCTTCTTATTTCTAAACTATGGTATCTGTACCTAGAAATCAACCTTCTTATTTCTAAACTATGGTATCTGTACCTAACAATCAACCTTCTTATATCTAAGCTATGGCATCTGTACCTAACAATCAACCTTCTTATTTCTAATCTATGGTATCTGTACCTAGAAATCAACCTCTTATTTCTAAACTATGGTATCTGTAACTAACAATCAACCTTCTTATTTCTAAGCTATGGTATCTGTACCTAACAATCAACCTTCTTATTTCTAATCTATGGTATCAGTACCTAGAAATCAACCTTCTTATTTCTAAACTATGGTATCTGTACCTAGCAATCAACCTTCTTATTTCTAAACTATGGTAT
This sequence comes from Timema genevievae, assembly GCA_902155825.1. Classification (NCBI taxonomy): domain Eukaryota; kingdom Metazoa; phylum Arthropoda; class Insecta; order Phasmatodea; family Timematidae; genus Timema; species Timema genevievae. Next base: position 31,497 of record CABFWO010000693.1, on the reverse strand, counting down.
CTGTACCTAACAATCAACCTTCTTATTTCTAAACTATGGTATCTGTACCTAACAATCAACCTTCTTATTTCTAAACTATGGTATCTGTACCTAACAATCAACCTTCTTATCCATAGTTCTTTCAAGGTGCCCATGTCAAACATTAACAGTTTAGTAGTCTGTGAATTGTGAAAACTATGATATGTGTTCATATAATTTTTTATAGTTTTAGAGACTGGTGTGTTTGAACATTTTTTCTGGTCTTATACATAATGCTTTGTGTGAAAAAGATGTTTGTTCATGCCTAGAATATTGTTAAAACCTATTACTAAGTCTCATAACTCCTGTGTGTAGGTGGAGTTTAATTAAAAACATTGAGAGAAAAATGAAGAGGACTACATATAGTGCCAGCGAATGTTCAAAAATTGATTCCTAATTTGAGAAATGCAAAGTGAATTCAGAGGATGAATAAAACAATTCCCCACCACAATATATTATTATTTTAGCAGGGCTAAATTTATTACTTAAAAAATTTAAAACTATAAAAATAATATAAATATTGCTACAAAGCCTCTGAAACACTTACCAAAAACTTTTTCCTGTCCAGGTTGAGCTAGATCTAATACACTTTTTAAAGCTATAAGCATTGTTTTTAACTTTTTTAAATAATATAATTGTGTGGTTTACACTTAATTTATATTTGTTATTATTTCTTGTTAGTAAATATTTTATTGCTTGTATCAGATTCACTGATAATTTCTACTACATTTTCTCCACCTGCTGTCTTGTTAGACTGTAGTGAAACTCCCTTTGCTCGTTGGAGGCTCCGCCCCCAAACCCCCAGTGAGTTTTATTTGCAAGTGGATGTAAACTAATGTAATTCCAGCGTTGTTTTGAAATTAAAAAATGTGTGGTAAATGTGCAAAATTTACCTAAGTTCAAAAAATCTAGCTCTATCTAAGGTATAACCAATGGAGATACGACAAAAGTAATGAATCGAACTTGTGGACCTCACCAAATCCGTAGCTGCTGGTGCAATCCGTATTTTGATAGTTCTTACTTACCGTTTAGCCACAAGAGACCTCCAAAGAAAGGTCCGCACCGACTTTAAAATTGCTCCAACATTTTGAATTTTTTTCAGGTGTTAAAAATTAAAATTTTTAACTCTTGGAATTTTACCGTCGGTTACAGACTAGATGCTATAAGTTTGCCAAATTTCGAATTTATAGCTCATCTGGAAGTGGGTAAACATTAATGTCAGTGAGTGAATGAGTGAGTCAACCATGTGGGTTTATAGTAGTACAATGTGTGAAAGGGACTGTAAGCTTTATTGTCATCTCTTCTTCCCAGTCAATATAAAAGTAAGCTATTGGCAATACTTTATGATCCTAGGGAGTAATAGTTTTCCTATTGTAATTGTGTACTTGGTTTTTACTTTCTCATATAAATTAAAGGTTTTCTTTAGCACCATGTCTTACTACTTGTCCAGGTTATTCGCTTATGAAATAATTACGCTAATGGTTTTAGGGATTAGGAAAGTTTTATTTCAAGGAAGTGTACCCTCATTTGCTTGGAGGGATAGTGGAAAACTATTTGTAAATAACATCTTCCATACACCTGAATGGGATTTTAATCTAGATCTCTCCATCATAGGCAGTCTAATCTACTGCGAGAGTAGCACGTTAGACCATGTGGCCTCCGAAGTGGGTGAAGTCGTGAAAACAGTCAACCTCGAGATTAGGATGAGTCTTGACGCTTTACTCAAACTAGGGATGGGAAAACAGTATCGATACTTTACCAATATCGATATTTTCCTTTCGATACTAGTATTTTTCTCGAAACTTTTTTCCGATACTTTTACTGATATTAGTACTCACACTCCGGTATCAGATGGGTATCTAAAGAAACAACATATTTGCTATCTTCACTCATGCTGGGACTCAATGTTTACTAGGATGAACTGTGGAGGAAGAAGAAATGAGATTATTGTTCAATTCTCACTCATTTTCTGCATGACAAGCAAGCAACAATTCTAGCATTCAATAACTTTTAGCTTATCATAATTAACAGCTGTTCTTTCATCTTTATTTATCAATACAGCCTGACTGGGCGAGTGGCGACCAATCTACTACCCCTTTATCAATGAACATGGTCATCACCAAGGTCGTAGCAATACATTAATTTCAGGGGGTTTTGGTGGGCACATCCCCCAATTGCCGGAGGCAAGAAACTATTCTAAATGATAAAAAGATCTATAAGCTATCTGAAGTGTTTTTTATAGCAGCATAATCCCCTAATTTCTGAAGGCTAGGAAAAATTATAAATATTAAACACCTCTAGAAGCTCTCTGAAGTGATTTTTTATTGGAACACAGCTCCCTAATTTGTCCTTTTACCTTAATTTTGATAATGTTTAAACCATTAATAAAGCCATATTTGTTTTCATAAAATTTCGGGGGGTTTGAGCCCCCAACTTCCCCTCTACTACGGCCTTTGTAATCACAAACTAAACAAAAGTAGCTTTTGTAGAGCTCAATGAACTCACTCCACTTAAGGGTGTCCCAAGCAAACGAAGGAGAAAAGTTTATGTGCGTTGTTTAAGCAGATGAAGCCGAGAAGGGCTCCATTCTTCTATTGTTTATCAGTAGCTAAAAATCTATCTTGATAGAGCATATAAATGATGAATGTAGTTAAAAAATTGAATCTTCTAGAAGTAAATTATGGAATTTTTCTAAGAAGTTGGATAGAGAACAAGCATCTTTTAAAATTTGTTTTAAAATATTAAAAGCCATTATAATTTTCAGTGTTTAAATAAACATGAAAATACAATTATTATTCAAAAGATGAAATTAATATTACTTGATTAAAAAAACATTTTTCCAGATTAAAAATTTGATAACGATTTGTACTGTTATTAATACTTTTCTTTCGATATACGGTATCGATATTTTTCTTCCGATACTTTTAATGAGTACAGTATCGATACTTTTCTTTGGATACCATATCCCTAAATTGAACCCAATAAAGTTGTACTGAAAACTCTCTGGCCCCAGATCTTTTTGTTCCTTGGGCCCAAGCTGAAAGGGTTTAATGGATTTTGTTCAATTTTGGTATTTAGGTGGTATCTTAAGGAATATATTTTTATTTTGAGTATAGCTCTTAACTTTAGGGTAGTTTGCTAATGACTGGTTTTTGAAAACTTTTAAAATATTTACTTTCCTCAAAACCCCAAACATAACCCCTTATCCTCTATGTTTTACCAAACCTTGCTTAACCTAACCATAACGTTATTTTGCTGTCACCCCGTTCCCTGAAATAAACAACAGTTTCAACACCCCTGTAAAACATGGTATCCATACTAGGCAATCAATATTATTATTTCTAAACTACGCTCTCTATATTTAATAATCAACATTCTGCTTTCTTAAATATAGTCTTTAGTCAATCTTATTGTTTCTTTACATTGGTCTTTGTAACTATCAATTAATATTCTTATTTCTAAACCTTGGTATTAATAAATATCAATTAATATTATTATTTCCAAACCTTGGTCTTTGTAACTATCAATTAATATTCTTATTTCTAAACCTTGGTATTAATAAATATCAATTAATATTATTATTTCCAAACCTTGGTCCCTGTAACTAGCTATCAATCTTCTTATTAATTTTTCTAAGCCCTGATCTCTGTAACTATCAATCAATATTCTAATTTCTAAACATTAGTCTCTTTAACTAGCGATTAATGTTCTTGTTGAGAAACTACGGGAAATATAATTAGTTATTAAACTTATTGTTACTAAACCATTATATACAGACCTATATTTAGCAATCAGCTTCCTGGTATCCAAACCATGATTTCTATATTATCAGTCAACCGTATTGCCTATAAACCATGGTGCCAAGGCTTGGCAATCAAATTTTTGTTTCTAATCTACGCTCTTTGCACCTAAATTCAATTTATTTGTATCTAAACCATGGTCTTTATACTTATAATTATGAAATATCTTGTTTCTAAACCATACTCTCTATGATGATCAATCGAACTTTTTATTCCTTGATCACAAAACCATTATTTGGTTCATGTGGATTCAAAAATTGAACAACTTTTTAAAGTTACTTTACACAAGATTATTATATATTATTTCTTAAAATATTATAAATTTTTATTTCTTAAAAGCAGAATTTTATAAATTTAAGAATAGTTAGATACCCTTAAAATGAACTTGAAAAAATAATTTCTTGAAAATCTCTATTTTTCTCTTTGTGTAAGGACAGCACATTAGCAAGAGCATGCTAGGTTAATCTGACCCCCCCCCCCCTCATTCCGGGAGAAATGGAGCTTAGCTGCAACAGATGGTCAATGCTCACGGTGATATTACAGCCAGTGGTCCATTCGGGGAACTCAATGGATAACGGGAATTACTCCAGCTGTGCTAACAAATGAAAGTTCAATGTTCGCCTTTGCGTTAATTTTCATTTGTGTTTAATTTCTTAAATATATGTGCGTATACATATATTTAATTTCTTAAATGTATGTGTGTATACATATATGTATGTGTGACTGTAAAAGTTTGAAGACCAGTAAATCTTAGAATTTACTGGTACATCCTAACATTACAAATAAGGGCTGGTAAAATTACGAAACATCTTATAAAATATTTAGCTACATTTTGAGCTTTTACCAGGTTTCATAGGTAAATCTTAGCATTTACAAACAAGTCTTGGTAAAAGTAATTTTAACTGTAAACTTAACTAATTTAAAGTAATATTTTGGTTAGCTATTTTTGATTTACCACAAAGCCTTTTAATTCCAATAGAGTGGGTTAAGTTAAGTTAGGTTATGTTAGGTTAGTATTCGTCCTGAACTACTCTAATAGACGCATAAAGAGTGTGACTTATGAACGTGCTAGAGCCTGCAGAATAGTATCAGGGGATTCATTGTTCTAGCTTTCACCAGCTCTTAGATTAAACCAATAACATAGCATAACCTAATCTAACCTAGCATTACCTAACCTGAGCTAATCTAGCCTAGCCTAGCCTATTGGAATTAAAAATGCCTGGCGGCAAAACTAAAATAGGAAACGAAAATAATCCATTTAATTAATTAAAGTAATACTTATGATTACTTTTACTCAGGGACATCCGCGAGTAAATGGTAGGATATACCGATGAGTCTTGGTAAAAGCTCACAATGTAAACATTTTACAAGATATATCGGATTTGTACCATCCAATATTAGTAGTGTTAGTATTTACTGGTAACTTTTAGATTGGCTTGTTTTTGAACATTAACATTAATATAATTTATACAAACATATATAATATGTAATAAGAAGAGTAGGTGAGAAGATAACTATATTGGATGTGATTCTTTGGTGTAAAGCTAACTGGATCTGACATATTATTAGGAGGAACTGTCTTCTGCACGACGTCATAGAAGGCAAGGTTGAGGGAAAGAGGGGCTTAGGAAGGAGGAAGATTAAAATATTAGATGACTTGTAGGAAAGAAGAAAATTCTGGGAGCTGACGGAGGATCCAAAGGACAGGGCACATTGATGGTATAAGCTCAATGACCAAAGGAATTGACCTGTCATAAGACAGAACACCTAATAATAATATAAAATGAATATGTATGTGTGTGTTTGTGTGTGCGTGCGTGCGTGTCTGTGCAATGCTCCTTATAATGAATCTTTGTTAGACACCTATCTACTCTAGTTAGGCGGGAATTAGAAACGTTGAGTTTTGCGGAAATTAATCACAATTTACGGGAAGGAGAGTTGGAAGGAAACCTTTTAGTATTCTTAAAAAAAAACACTTCAAAACTCATCTAACATTGAAAGGATAGTCCTTCTGAAGTATATTGTAAAGAGCTTAGTTGATCAATAATTCTAGTAGCGCCGTTGTCAGTAGGCAGAGACAGCGGCCAGTGAGTGTATACCGAAGGTTGTATGGAATCGAATCATAAGGGGAAAGAGCTGTCTAGTAGGGGAATTCTACTCACCCAGCAATGCTTGAAGTGGCAGCATTGACAGCCAATGTTTTGTTTACTGTTTAGTCTTTTTATTTGTGGCTGCTAGACTGTTACAGATTTATTATTACAATTATCATCTGTTGCACAGCTAATGCCTTAATTAGGACTGTATTAATGTTTGAAGGCATAAATGCAGTGAATGTTACACAACATTTTATTGTTTTATTATTGATAACTCTAGACTAAAATGAAATGAGGACATTGAGGTTAGTGTTAGTATTGACTTCTGAAATATACACTAATTATTTTAGCAAGTATCCATACTAGTTTGAAATGAATCTGATGTACGAATATCATATTTCATTGTTTATTTAAAAAAAAGCTTTCATGGAAGCATTTTAAATTGGTTCAAAGCAACAATGAAGGAAGAGGAGTAACTTAGGGCTATTTTACATTATTACAACTCTTATCACTTTTTATTTGATTAAGTAGGCTATATTAAACAAAAAATTGATATTTTACATTCCCCCTTTAACATTTTCAAATTTAGGGTACTTTTTTAATTTGTTACTTATTGTTTCAATTTGCATGGAATTTCGTATAGCCATGATATTTTAGAGTACTGATTTCAAATTTTCCATCAGTTATTGCATGAAATGTCAGGGGAAGCCCCTTCACTTTCACACAATATATTAAAAAATCTTTTATGAGTAGTTTATTCCCTTACAAATATTAAAATTTTAGTGTGACTTCCTTGATGCTATTAAACAGGACATTGGTAGACAGGTGTCAAAATACTGTAGAAATATCGAGAAACTCAATTTTTGTATTGCTTTATTTTACAGCTGAAAATTTTTAAAATAATAATGGCCAAATTGCTAACTAATTCTTTGATAAAGTTACGAGTAACTGCTTCCAAGTGTGTTATAAAAAAGCAGTGGTTTCCAGCCTGGAGGTCACGACACCACCTGGGATCGCAACGTGTTTTGGGTCAGCTCACAATATTTAGGTTATAGTTTTATATGTACATTCACTTTGATCGTTGGGGGCTCCACCCACAAACCCCAGTGAGTTTTCTTTGCAAGTGGATGTAAACTAATATAATTCCAGCGTTGTTTTGAACGTAACGACTTAAAGTTACCGGTATTGTATTGTATTTTTCACACATTACTTTAGTTTCTCCATACTTATAGGTCAGCTAGAATCATCAAATATGGCACGCTTCTGGTAATTGGACGAGCCAATATGCCTGCCAAATTTTATGAATCTATCTGTCCCATAAGTTTGTCAGAAAATTAAAAAGTGTGTGGAAATTTTGCAAAATTTACCTAAAATAAAAATATATCTATATCTCACCAAATCCGTAGCTGCTGGTGCAAACCGTTTTTTGATAGGTCTTACCGTTTAGCCACAAGAGACCTCCAAAGAAAGGTCCACACCTACTTTAAAGTTGCTCCACCATTTTGAATTTTTAGGGGACTAAATTTAAAATTTTTAAATTTTTGGAATTTTCCTGTCGGTTACAGGCTAGAAGCTATAAGTTTGCCAAATTTTTGTTTCTAGATCATCTGGAAGTGGGTAAACATTAATGTCAGTGAGTGAATGAGTGAGTCAGTCAGCCATGTGGCTTTATAGTAGTATAATTTTCAAGAATTTTAATTATTATAAGAAGATGCGAAATTCTAATAGAAATGTAAACGATTAAAAGGGTAAAAACTACCAAGTTAGTGCTTAGGTTCATTTTGGCTATTCCATTCTCATAGCTTCTTGCTGACTTGGTTTATTGGGGCAGCCTTGTAACGCTGCTAGCATAACATAAAAACATCCCCCACCCCCGGGCTTGTTGATTCTCTTTTACGGCACATTATTAGTCGCATATAGTCATTATTTTAAGCAACAGACATATTATTAGTCACATAGAATCATTATCATAAGCAATTTATAATAATTAAAACAAGCTTTAGTGGGCATGAGGGTTTAACGTCACGCTATTTTGGTCTGGTTTGTTAGTGACGGTGAAGTAAGGAGTTTATTTCTGGCCAGGGGTAGTTTAAAGTTCAATATATGCAAATTAATTAACCTTAACTGTTGTTTAAGTAATATTTTTCAATAAAGTAAATAATCTTTAAATAAAATAAAATATACCATAGACTTTAGTAAGTAATTATTTAAGCAAACCATTACTATATTTACATATATGTATTTCACCCAAACACACTGCTTACTTTTGTGATTACCTTTTTTTAAATGTGTTAAATATAATTACCTCTTGTTACCTTTAATTTGCTGCCCATTTGAGCTCCCATTAATTTTAATACGAGTTAAAATACTGTCTAGTAAACCACTACTTCCTATCATGCTATTATTTGTTTTAAACGTGTATTCATTTTTGATATAATATATTAATTTGAAAGAAAATATCATGTGTCTTATTTGTTTACGCCTACCGTAGGATAAGGTTACATGGTCCATAAGTATAACAACTAGGTTAATCGGTAAAGTACATGGAATTTTTTTAAATTTCACAGTAAAACTAGAACAAATAAACGTTAGTAAGTTGCCTACAAAGCTTTTACTTTTCGGGGGGGGGGGGGGGGAAAAC
>CABFWO010000693.1:0-18104 GCA_902155825.1 Timema genevievae | reverse complement strand
TGTGTATGTATGTATGTATGTATGTATGTATGTATGTATGTATGTATGTATGTATGTATGTATGTATGTATGTATGTATGTATGTATGTGTGTATGTGTGTATGTGTGTATGTGTGTATGTGTGTATGTGTGTATGTGTGTATGTATGTATGTGTGTATGTATGAGTGTATGTATGAGTGTAGTTATGTAGTTATGTAGTTATTTATGTATGTAGTTATGTACGTATGTAGTTATGTACGTATGTAGTTATGTACGTATGTAGTTATGTACGTATGTAGTTATGTACGTATGTATGTAGCTATTTATGTAGTTATGTATGTAGCTATTTATGTAGTTATGTATGTAGCTATTTATGTAGTTATGTATGTAGCTATTTATGTAGTTATGTATGTAGCTATTTATGTAGTTATGTATGTAAGTATGTTGTTATGTATGTATGTAATTATGTATGTATGTATGTAGTTATGTATGTATGTAGTTATGTATGTATGTATGTAGTTATGTATGTATGTATGTATGTAGTTATGTATGTATGTATGTATGTATGTAGTTATGTATGTATGTATGTAGTTATGTATGTAGCTATTTATGTAGTTATGTATGTATGTAGTTATGTATGTAGCTATTTATGTAGTTATGTATGTATGTATGTATGTATGTATGTATGTATGTATGTAGTTATGTATGTATGTATGTATGTATGTATGTAGTTATGTATGCAATTATGTATGTATGTAGTTATGTATGTATTTATGTGCGTACGTACGTGTCAGTACTGGTCTTGTTACTGTTTCTCAGCACTATATATAATAAAGGACATTTAATTTATTATCATTACCTATATTGGTGGTCAATCGGCTTGAACATCAATATGATCTAGTCTGGATTGCTTGTGATGGGAACAAGGGGGCTTGAATGCAGTCTTGGTTTAGGTCTAGTCTTGCCACGTAAAACTCTCATAATTAGCTAATGTACATCACGTGCATTTCAAATAAACTAAATCTAAGTGTTTAAAACTTTGACAATTTGAAATATTTTCCAAACTATCTTAACACGTTAAAAATAATTCACAAGAGAAAACAAACAAAACATTGTCCCAGTATTAAAATATGTGTTGTTGTAACGAGCGATGTTAATGAGTGTGTGAAGGAGGCGGTGCTCCGACCTCCCTCCACCCTCACCCGTGGACGTGGTGCCCTGGACCACCCCTCACCCACCACACGGGCGAGAGTGGGGTATTTCGGGCGCCAACTCGACAGCTCTATCGATCCCACTCACACACAAAACTGTGCGACGTTTTCTTTACCTTCCTCCCTTTCTAACCATTCTTTATCTCTTTGTGTTCTTCAACCTGGTCCGTATTGTTTCTCTCTTCGTCAACCTTTTGTTGGCCCTTCTTCTTAAATCGCCGTTTATTTCTTTGTAGCAAAACGGGTAGTAAGACGCGATGCCAATGATAATAAATAATATTTTTTAATTTTTTGTCTATTATTTGTTTTCTTTCTTCCTCTCATTTTATCTTTTTTCCCGTTGCTCCTCATTCCTCCTTATTTTCTAACCTCCCTATTAGTTTGTATTTGTATCCGTTAAAGTACCATCAACTCACATCGGCGGGCATGTAGTTTACATATCTGGCTCAACCAATCATGTTTGCATCTAATCGAGAGGTATAAGTTTGAATCTCTGTTGGTATATTTTCATAATTGAGTTCTATAAAAAATGTGGGTACACTTATTATCTAATTCAACCTTTCCCATAATTACCCTATTAGCTTAGTTTAGAATGTGAATAGCCTGGGCAGGTGATAAGATATGGTGGAAAAATGTTGAGGATGTAAGCACAAATAATCTCACTCTCAGTTTCCATAAAATAGTTTTAAGGTGGAGATTTAGTAAGGGCAGTATTTTTACAGTTTCTATAGCAAAACAATTTTGGCCACAGTAATTAAAACATTGCTCCATTTAAAACCAAGAGTTTATTTTTCTTCACATGGTTATCTCAACAGTTGTTGAATATCTGTCATGGGTGTCCTGGAATTTAATGACAACTTTTTATTTTCATTTAAAGAGTTTTTCATATAATGCTGCTATGCTCATGACAGATATTCAACAAATGTTAATATCACCATGTTAAGAAAAAATTCTATGTTTCTACTGGAGAAATATTTTATTTACTTTGGCCAAACAAAGTTTTGCTATAATAACTGCAAAAACACTGCCCTTAACTCACGCTCCTTACATCCCCCCTTAAGATACAAATCCATACAAACACGAATGTCTCATTTGCACATGGTAGAACTAAAGCTATGTTAAGTTGGTGTGAATATAGAACATTACGATGATCCACATTGATTGAGCTTAGCAAACCTAGGCCTGAATTTAAATAGGGCCTGCCAGATTTAGATTCGGAATGAATGTACTCTGAATTTTTATTATATACTAACGTATGCCCGTGGCTTCGCTCACATTAGAGAATACATTAACACATTCAACAACTTCAAATGTTTGACAACATTTATAAATCAGCGTTTTATATGCGTACGCAGATTAAAGAATAAACAAGGACTCACACCCATCTCCTCCCCCTCCCCAACCATTCTCATTTTACTTGCCGTGTTCTGTACCCACAACACCAGCTGCGACGAATGTTTACCGCTTACACCCGTTTTATCGAAACTACTTTACTCACTCATGAGATGATATATAGCTTACGTTTCTCTGAAAGATAAGAAGTACAGGGTGGGGCCGAAACAATTAGACGATTAGTAACTTGAAAATTAACACATTAATTTAAAAATAAATAGTCACGAGCTAAATAGAAGCAAACTACGTATTAATACACTTTTTGAAGATAATGTCACTCAGGTGAGTTCCAACGGACATCAGGCAAATCTCAGCACGTTGTCAATCACTTTCCTCAGCATATATCGTATAATTGTTTCCGCTCCACCCTATACTACAGTAGAAGTCCCGTCTCTATTTGATGAGTTCTTTTAGAGTTCACTGGCAACAAACAAACATACAAACAAACATTCTAAAAGTGGGTTATATTGCATTCTTATCGTTTACACTACTCAGAAGGAAAGGAAAACTCCATAATATTAGAATGCATATGCAAACATTAATATTGCTAATATATGTATAGATTTACTTCCTAATAAATAAAAATGAAGTAAATTGAAAGAAGCACTCTAATGTATATAATTTAGCTGTTGATTGAGTATTAAGAAACAAAACTAAATAAACCTATTTCACAATAAATAGAACAAAACTACTTAAAACATACCTACTGTATATTTAGACAGAACTACAAGCACGCTATAGTGGCTCTATTACTTGTAAGCATTGTTTTAATTACCACACAAAAAAGTAGGTTTAGATTTACATTTAAAAAAATCTAAATATGTACGATTTACAGGCAAAACCATAAAATAGCTTAAAAAATACATAAAATTAAGATGCAAATACTAAAAGTGGCTTTGTTACGTGGAGGCACTGTTGCAATGAACAATACAATACAAATGTTTTATTTAATATTAGAATTTAGTCCCTACATTTCACCATATATCTTGGTATTTTAATCATGAACTGTGCACTGCACGTTATGCATTGCTTACTATAAGCTAAGTGATACTCATGAATATAAACCTAGCCTAGGTATGTAAATCAAAGTTTAAACGACAGGCGACAGCTTACTTATGTGAAGTTTTTATTTGTGAAAGAAACACTATTTATCATCTAATGTGAACGCATAAAGTGACTGAAAACATGCCTTCAAAACCCTCGTTGCCAAGGGGATGTAGAGTAGGTTTGTTGATTTTTTCCAAAAAACTCTTCTTGTCGAGGAGAATTTCAACGATTATACATTAAAAGTTAATATATTTGAATTGTTAGAAATTTCAGACGCAAATGTAACAGTCCGTTTTTCTTTTACACTGCTTCGCTCGCTAATGAGATAGCTCACCCTGTGTTCTTAAATAGAAGGAGTACAGCATAAGAAGTACAATCTCGATCCATTGAGTAGTTTTTGAGCTCACTAGAAACGAACAAACAAACGGAATCCAACGTACAGAGAGGGGTGGCTCGGCTCGTGAGAGGGCTCTGAGGCGCCGCCATTTCTGTAAAATATAGCAAAAGAAGAAACAAAATATATTTGGAAATTTATACTAGTTTTCTCATATTTTTTATTACTTAATGAACAACATAAATAGACAAAAAAATCGTTTCATTATTTTCCCATTTTATTGAAGAAATTAGTAAAACCATAATCGCATCAACGTATGACAAAAATCTCACCTATGTTAACAAATGCTCTGTTGCTGGCTGTCCCAACGCCCCATGCTCTGCATGCGTCACAGAGTCGTTGCCGTAACAGCCTGACGTCAATCTCAGCACTCACCTAGCTCATTATTTGGGCTGAGTTTAAGTGAGACCCCATGACACACACTAAAGTCACTCGTTTATTTTTATAGTAGAAAGTATGACGCTACCGGTTTTCACTCGAGTTTTCTATTACTTGATCGAAATCGAAAGTTCTCGATGTTAAAAAAAACAAAACTTTGGTTTTTTATCGTTAGGAAAAAAATTAATTTGAAATTAATACAAGGCCCGATTTGAACTTAAGTCGGGTGCAAAAAAAAAAGTTTAGAGAAAGAGGAGAATTTACTCGCCGTTTTGATAAGAAACTATTTGATAAAAAGCCTTGCATATGTGAGTGTGAAGAAAGTCACCACTCTTTATTTTATTTGTGTGTTTGTTATTTGGCTAAGAAACACCACGAGTGAAGACAGATTAGATGTTTTGGCCATGTTGTCTATAGAACAGTCAATGATTTGCGAGATACAAGACACTAAACAAACCAGTAATAGAAAAAATAATTTTAGACAAAAACCTAAGATTATTATTTTCTTTCAAATGATAAACTTACTGATACACTAATTCTTAAAATATGAATAGTGTTCAAGATAGTTTTAAGAACCTTATTTATGTAGTTTTTGTTTACTGGTGTCTGTGTATTTCACGATAAACAGTCTTCGACCTCGAACCAGTTGAGTTATTATACTTTTGTAACTTTATAGATTTAATTTAATTTATGCTTTTCATACTTTTTAAGCATGGTTTGTAATTTAAATTCAAGATGTTATAAAGCTTGAATAAGTTAAGCTGTTGTCTACTTTATTTGACAATTTTTAAGAGAGTCCCCCCTCTTAAGATTTACTCACGAACCACCACTGATTTTATTATATATATGGATATGGCTAACAGTACTATTTTTCAATGGATTACGTCATTTAAGAGAGGTGGCTTAAATCATTGACTGCCAAAGCACTTCCATTCACACTGTCCAATAAAAATACACCACAATAATTATTTTCTTTTCAGGTACAACATTCAGTCCCCAGCCATTAATTCATCACTGTGAAAGGGTAAATGACATTTCACCAATGATACATTTTTCTGCCATAATAGGAATCTAACCCGAGACCCTTAGCTCAGTAGACATGCACACTACCAACTGAGCTAAGGTCCCGAACTACCCAATCGGGGAGAATAAACAACATTTTTAGCTACACGCATGTCTCTTTTCTCTTTCCGTCATCGGTAATCTAGTGTATTGCGAGAGTAGCGCGTTAGGCCATGCGGCCAACCAAGGTGGGTAATTTCCATCTGATTAATTAATTTGTTTAAATGAATATAAATTATCAACAATAATATAACGTTGACAGTTTAGAGACACACCCATTGATAACCAAGAAAGTGATAGGTCAAAAAGATGCCAAATTGTTAGAAATTTGCATCATAACGAAAACAACAACACAGAGACTTACTTTAGTGGTCGCATGGTCTAGTGCGCTACTCTTACAAAAGACTAGATTGCCGATGAGGGGGGGATCGAGGTTTGAAACTAGGTCAGGTGTACTGAGACATTTTCCATAATGGTTTTCGATTCTCCCTCCTCGCAAATACGGGTGCACTTCCTTTTTATAAAGCCTTTCTAATCCCTAAATCTATTAGAATATTTTAATACGTAAGCATAAGCCCCGAACGGGAAGTATGATGTGGTGCTAATAAATAAAATATAAAAAAAAAGCACGATTTAGTTGAACTTTACTTCCCATCCTGACGACAAATTGTTACATAACAAAGAAAAGCATAATACTTATTGTGATAAAATCGTTGGACACTGCTTCCTATGCCGAAGATAAACTGGACTACACAAATACCACGAGAGTATTAAATACAGTTGGTAGAACACGCTTTTAGAAACCAATACTTCCTTCCATTTCATTTTATTTTAGTCATGCAGTATGAACCATTATCGTGTATCCTTGACTCCAATATTCAATTCGTTTCCAACCCTCAATGTAACTCCAGCATACCCTTCGGGTATTACGGCGTTGGTTCCAATCGGGCTGTGTGGGTGTTAAAAATTATATTGAAAAAAAGTTACACATTTTTTTCAGGGACACTATCCAGTATAATCATCACCAAAATAAACTGTTCCCAGCATGTGGGTGGGTCAATTTAATAAAATGACTCAATATTCCTATCCTTCCACCATTCTTCCTCCTTATATTGCTTCCATTCTTCTCCTCTCATTTGCTCATTTGCACATTTAATATAATAAATAGGTTCGTTATACTGACAGCAATAAAACAAGTTGACCAACTTAAGTATTATCATCCATAAATTTATAAAGAAATAAAAAACTAAATCAAAATATAGCTTTCAAATTTCACAACTAAATATAGACTATCCAAACATTTAACTATGGATTATAAGGTCACATATTGTAAATACATCAAAATATATAGTGATCAGAGGAAATTTTTGATGTACCTCGGAGTAGAACCTAGGCTATTTTACCGATCGGAATGAAACTTGGTAACTAGGGTTTTTATAGGGTTGCCCCGAGGGGTTTTTGGGATTGAATATCTAACCCTAAAATTAAGATTAGTTTCCTTATGGGCGAAAAAAGAACAAATCGATTCAATAACAATAATAATAATAATAATAATAATAATAATAATAATAGTAATTTAACCATATGTTTGTAGTTGATGGCAACCATGCTGTCTGGGCCAAGGCCCAACTTCTAATGCTGATGAAGCACCACAACTTTGTCTTTAATAACGAAGTTTACCCACCTTGGTGGCGTAGTTAGCTAATGCACTAG
This sequence comes from Timema genevievae, assembly GCA_902155825.1. Lineage (NCBI taxonomy): Eukaryota > Metazoa > Arthropoda > Insecta > Phasmatodea > Timematidae > Timema > Timema genevievae. The sequence goes on along the minus strand of CABFWO010000693.1, from coordinate 10,927 downwards.
TTTCGTGTTCAGCTAGACTGCCGAGAAAGGGGAGATCAAGGTTTTAATCTTGGTCGGGTGAACTGGGAGTGTTTTTTCTTAAATGGTATTCCACTCTCCCTCAACATAAATATGGGTTCACTTCTTCTAAATTCAACCTTCACAATTCCCAACCCATTAGCATAATTAGCACTTAAGCGTATAACCCAAGTGGATATTAATTTTATTTAAATAACGAAATTGTTCGCGTCACGACATAAGGATATCTACAGTATAGCTTATAGCTAAGTCAAAAGGAAGATCTAGGAGGCGTTGTAAATATTAAATATATCTTAAAATTAAATCATTTTGAATTAAAAACCAAGATTCATTTCAATTTTACTATTATTATCTTACCCTAATCAAACTTCCACCTTGATAATATCTGGTTAACTAAGATCGTGTTTTTACTTTCTCTCTATCTTACAGGTAGAGAAAGTATGGTGATCGTCAAAAAAATCGAACTCGAGATTTTGATGAATTTTGACGTTTCATGACTTCCTGAATCCGAAAGAGTGGTTTTTGAATTTCCGTCTGTCTGTCTGTCTGTCTGTCTGTACCTCCAACTAGAGCCTAAACTATTTTACCGATTGAGCTGAAACTTGATATCTAGGGTTTTCATAGGGTTGCCCCGAGGGGTTTTTGGAATTGGATATCTACCCCTAAAATTAAGGGTAGTTTACTGAAGGGAAAAAAGAGAAAAAGTCGATTTTCTCAAAATCGGCTCTAACGATTTTGATTAAATTTCATTTATGAACATTAATAAATATTCCAAACAAAATGGCTACTCTCAATATTTCGGCAAAATGGCTTTAAGGGCTCCGGTCTGATGCGTAAATTAACATTTTTTATAATAGCTCCGAAACTATTTGAGATATGAAATTACTTAGCATTACAAATATGTATATATATTTATAATACAGATATTTTATCCGAAACATATTTTTATAAAATCAATAACTTTCAATCTATACGCAATTATATGAATTTTTTTAACTTTTTGGACATTAAAGTTTAAGTATTGCGACCGTTAAAAAAAACTAACCTGAAATGTTGATGGATGTCGACGTCTCATGACCCCCCGAACCCTAAAAAATAGTCTTTGCAATGCCGTCTGTCTGTGTGTCTATAAAAACTTAAAATTAAGGGTAGTTTACTGAAGGGCGAAAAGAGAAAAATTTGGTTTTCTCAAAATCTGCTCAAACGATTTTGATTAAAATTCGTATCTAGGCGTTGATTAAGATTATAAATAAACTGGCTATTTTCATTTTCCTATGAAAATGATTTTTAGGGTACATTACAGAAGCGTTAATTTCCGTATCTCCACAACTATTGGAGAAACTAAACAACTTATCATTGCAAAATTGTAGGACTATTAGAAATAAAAAACTTTTATTTGACATATATTTTTATAAAAGCAACAGTTTCTGAGATATTTGCAAATATATTAATACAATTTTGTGAGCTTTAGTTGTAAACATATACTACTTAAGTCTTAACGCAATAATTCTCCAATGCCATAGAGTAATTAAATATAAGTATCTAAAAAAGTATGTTATTTTTCCTTAAATCTCTTAGGAGAAATGTTTGCATAGCAATGATCTATCTCCATTTTAGACTCAATAGTCAATATTTACATTTTTTATTGGTCAAAATGTATAAATGAATAATTAAATATCAATGCGATGACTTGAAGATCTGCAACACCTTATAAAATGTTAAAATTTTAACCAGAAATCGAAATTTTAATACGAAGTGTTGACCCTTGTGGAAGACATTAAACTGTTTGAAATGCTCTTAGGTGGACAAAGATGCGCCTCTTTTCTCATTGATTATATATCATTGTATATTATTTTATGCGTGTTCTTATGTGGAGTGGTGATGATAGAATGTACATTATTCCGTTCAGAAATCTTACGAGTTTATAGTAAGAGAGAGAAAGTCTGTGCGGTGTGCCGTACCATTTATTTGGTTTTGTTTTTTTTTTACAAAATTATTGCTTACATTCCTGGATACTCGCATTTTTTCAATCATCGTGTCTTATATGGTTGTAAGCCTTCATGATAATTACTCTAATGAGGTAGGGATGAAGAAAGAGGCGTTTTATAGATAATCTAACCTTATTTGCGTAGGAGACCTGACCGAGAATCAAACTCCAATATCCCCGCCATCAGAAGGCCAGTCTAGGACTAGAGTCACGCCTTTGACTAGACGGCCACTTAAGTGGGTCCATTCGCATTTAATCACACTTATAAATTGAGGAAGAGTAAGTTGTAGCTTAGATGAAATGTACCAGAATTTGCGTATAAGCAGAGTGAAATTGTACAAGAAACCCCGCCTTCAGCACACAAAACTGAAATTCGAAACAAAAATACCTCAAAACCGGAAGACTAAACTAACTTGACGTTTCTTCCTCGTGACCAAAGTTGAGGGTAGTATGTTTTCTACTAAGACTTGTGCCTATACAAAAGCTAAGAGGGTATAACTATTAGCTACCAATAAATTATCGCAGATCTTGATGGCGAAAAGTTTAGTAAAAACACTAAAACTCTAGAAAAATACAAATGTAAATTAGTATTTTAAAAAGCAGCCTCGAAAAATTGGTTCAGCCAAATAAAAAGTAAAGAGTTAACGTAAAACGTTAATACAAGGAGCTGGGAATTGAATCAACGCAATCTCATGAGTCAATTCATAAAAAATATTTATTATTAGCTTAAAAGTTTTCATCTGGATAACCCTTTGCTAAAATGTTTTTACGCTTTTTTAGTCTAACTACTTTCCAATATAGACCAGTGCTACCAGTATAATTTATTTCAAAGGCTAAACTTCTTGTCAATGATTACCACACATAAATGTGAGTCTAATGCCTTAGACCACTTGGCTAGTAATAAGAGTTTTACTACAGCAAAATACATTATTTGCTTATGACCATACGAGCAGTAAAGCCCGGAGAAATAAAACAAAAATATTTTCATCTCTCAAACATTTGACCCCCACGTTACTTTTAATCATTTATGATTTGCTCGGTCATGAAATCTCAAATGTTAAAATAAAATTCGTATGGTGAAACGTATGATACAACACAATTTCATTATTGGAGCACAATTTGAAAATTAATTAATTTAAACTATTTTTAGTAAATTTCTAAATACATCAATACAACTCTAATTATTAAGGTACTGCCCATATACTCTTCTAGTATTCCACTAAGGCATATTAACCATCGGACATAAGGACGTAGCATGTCTTCAGTTATTACTGTGACATTGTTTCTTTAATGCACCCCTTTGGGTATTCAATAATTCGGACCAAATGTAGTAAGCACAACCTATCAGGTTTTATTTATTTAGCGTATGGCGTACATCTGCAGAATATTGATAAAATTAATTATTTACAAGATAAAATACTTTGTCATAATATGGTACAAGCATAAGAAGCAGATTAACAATATAATTAAAGATCGTAGAGGTATTAGTACAACGGATGACGTCACGGTTGGATGTCCAACAAACGCAGCCAGTTTATGGGTGCGGGAGTGCCATCAATAAAGTCACTTGGTTCCTTCAAATTCATGTATGATGTGATACAATGATTGTTCCAAAGCTCTGCAGTCACATTGGGAGTCGTCAGCCATTCCCCAGTTATGTAGCGCTACCTTACATGGATATAAAGTTGTTGTAATCGTAGCCTCAGACGTAATTACATAAATCAGTACAAAGTAGCAAATAGCGGTTGTCAACACAACATTGAGACAGTTGCTCTTGACATATTAGGAATAACAGTGAGGTCTATCTACAAGCCACCTATCAGGAGATCACCTGTACTTGCTGCCTGGATAAGAATTTAAGTGTTGTTTACTGAAAAGTGATATTGGAAAATTCAAATTATTTTAAAAATTTCTCCAAAATAATAAAAAAACGGAGTCCTGGTTTTTAGGGAAAAGCTTTGTTTAAAGTTGTTGTTGGCGTCTCCTCCCACGTCCGACTGATCTGGCTCTCCACTATGCCTTCGCTTTTATTCTATTCTCTAAGCACAGACGCGCGGGGCAGTAGTGGAGAACCGAAGGCAGCCGAAGTGAAAGGAGAAGATACATACATTCTATACAAATACATGAGGTGCAGTCAACATAAATATGATAAGAAATGTATTCTTGATGATCATCTTCCTCACGTTCTCGGGCCTCTGCCAAGACGGATCCACTGCCACCTCCTCTCGATGGCGGGATGTTGTAGCTCGGAGCTACTGGTGCTGGTGGAACAAATCCCATGGCGGTGAGCCATCCTTTGGTGAGTGCAATGTACACTGTGTTGATCCGGTGTAGGAGGGCTTGCTGAGTAGTTCTTGGTAGATCTGGGTAGTGTGCTGCTATTGCCAGGAGGAAGTTCGCTTGATGCTTATCACGGCCAGGTTGGAGCTCGGACGCCTTGACCTTCAATGTCAATGTGACCCTCAGAGTTGTGGTCTCGTCTACTCCCAACAGTGGAGTCTCAGGTGGCAGCGGTGATGCCCAGGCTTCTTTTGTCGGTACGACTGGTGCTACCAGCCTGGGTGCTGCTGCCGGTCTAACTGGTTGGTGACCTGGTTGTTGAGGTTCGGGTCTCGGAGCTAGACGATCTAGGCGTTCTTCGAGTAGGCGAAACCGATATTGGTTGGGATTTACGGTTTGTGATAGTTACTGGAGAGCAGCGAGTATCTGCAGCTGATCTTCTCTGGGCATGGTAGAAATTTCGGAGTCGGATTCTCACCGGAACTGGATTTTAAGTGGGATGATGTAGTCGCCACTTCCCCTTGTGCTATAAACGAAGGATATTGAGGCGGAGTTGTGTAAGACGAGGGAGATGTTTCCGTCCCTTGTCTGGTGCCGGTGACCGCTGGACTGGAGTCTTCTGCGGACGGACTCCCTGGGGCCGACACAGTCTTTCCCGATCTAAGATCTACGATGGAATTATCGGCTTTTATATCTACGAGTATATCAGTGTCGATATTCTCCCCGATTATCTTCGTGAGAGTTTCCGAGATCTGTCTTATCTGTTCTTGGTAAGTTTCTCTTTCTTCGGCTAGCTTATCCCAACACTCGCTTCGAGACATACGCTTAAAATCCTATAGTTCTGTTTGAGAAATGTTCTAACGTTTCCTCCATCTCGTATGACGTTCAATGGTGACTGTTGTTTAGTTTGGTTGAAGACGTACCAGGTAGTCTATTGAACAGGGGTATCACAATCTTCAAGAGGGAGTCCATGTTTTACTATAAAATAGCACGTGTTTAATTAGAAACAATGATAGTTGGATGTACCAAATAAACCTGTAGTATATTACAGGTGCACGAGATTTTGATAGTATAATATCTATTGGAGCACGACATTTAGGAATCTTCCAGATGATCCAAGTGATTGTTAAATCACTTCAAAGGATTGTTTAGCAAGACGTATCAAATGCATGATATTATTTTCCCTTACATTATTAACGAAAATAGTATTTAACACTACAAGATATTGATAAGGATTTAAATAAAGTCAGCATTCAAAATGAACAGCATGAAATCGAATTAATTTACAATAGGATTGGAATATTAAAATAAAATCATTATTTGAAATTACAGAGACAAAATTGCTTAAGCTGTGTTCTTCAGTTAGAGCTAAGAAAATCTTGTTGGATTATTTCCTTAAAACACATTTTTTTACAATATTTTATTGAATTTTAAGTGTAGTCTCTGTTTATACCCTAATTCTTAAAAATTAAATTGTATGGTTTTTATTAAAAATGCCTATTAATTGAAAAAAAAATTTAATAATAATGTAAGGTTACTGACTCAAAGGAAACATGTTTAGCTACACACAGACCTAATGTCTTAGTTATATATGAAAAAGAGTTTAAATATCAATCCTTAAACAAATCAGTAGCCCATATTTCCACCTTCTCCTCTTGATAAATTTACGAGCTATGAGTTATTTGGGTAAACTGTAGAAACTGGTTAGTCAGAAAACCTATTGTTATTTTCTTTTGATACAACTCGGAATAATAGTATTGCGAGCTTTAATGGCGACCTTAGGTTCAAAACAAACGCCGTGTTTGAATAAAACTACATCTATATAGCAGCTGCTATTGGAGAGCGGACTAAATGCTCCTCTTAGCTCTAAGTGTCAGGGGGTTAAAGGGAATATAAGTGGAAGTTTTTATTTCATAGCCTTCAACTTTAATCTCAGGTCTTATAATAATTAGTGGCTGCCAATCTGTTGGTAGGGTGGCATTAAGGGGATGTGGGGGTTGAAGGGATAGGTTGGCCAGTGATTGCACCTCCGGGATTAAAAGGATGGAATAAACGACGTATTTTATTAACTAAAGAGGACAACGGTGGCCATCACCGTGAAGATAACAGAAGAAGGAATACTGGAAAAATACACTCCATTTTGTTTAAATGTAAGTCCAAGATACGTTGATGACTTTGCGATACCTGGGTGATATTGATGATGGATGATGGCCGTAAAATACACATATGTGTGAACTTGGCCCAAAACATTATAAGTTTTATAAGAAAATACTCTAAAAATGCATATAATTAAGATACATATAATTTCTGGAATTGTTTAGAGTGATTAGAATTGGTGCAGACGTTCAGAAATTCTGTGTTATTTAGGAAGTGGCTTTTTATTTCAAAATATGGTTTACGCCTAGATGAACATAGCATATATCTACATGTCTCTATTTGATTTAATAGTTCGTTTTACCCGCTTCAGTGGCTGCATCTCGTGTTAGACTAGACGGCCGATGACGGGGATATCGAGGTTCGAATCTCGGTCGGGTGAACTGGGGGTGGTTTTTCCTAAATTGTTTTCTACTCTCCCTCCACGCAAATGCGGGTTCACTTCCTCTAAATTCAACCTTCCCAGTTCCTAACCCATTAGTGTAATTATTACTTAAGCGTATAACCCGAACGGGTAGTAAGACGCGGTGCTAAGTATTATTATTATTATTATTATTATTATTATTATTATTATTATTATTATTATTATTAAATAGTTGCGAAGAAATTAAGAAAATTGGAAAATTGTCCCCATCTAAAGTACCCTCAAAGTTATCTTCAAGAAAAAGTGAGAGTTGCCATTTTTTTTATAATAATAAACAGTGTCTATGCTAAAAAATATTATAATTGTTTGAACTAATTTTGAGAAAATCATATTTTTTTCATTTTTTACCTTAAATAAACTACCTTTAAATATAGGGTTGGATATCAAATTCCAAAAACCCCTCGGAGGAACCCCATAAAAACCATATAAACAGAATTTTAGTCAAATCGGTAAAATAGTTTCGGCTCCAGCCCGAGGTACAGTCAGGCAGACGGCATTGCGAGAATAACTTTTTTTGTTTCAGGGGGTCATGAAACGTCGACACTATCAAAATCTCGTGTTCGATTTTTTTTGACGATCCCAATACTTCCTCTCCGAGGTGTAAAGAAAAAGTAGAAACGACCTCAGAGAAATATAATTGTATTTTATTACTGTAGAGTATAGATTGGACATGTCTTTTAATGCTATTTCACACCAAAATATTATACGTCACACGTTTTACGCTGCATAACCAAGCTCATTGATTTGACCGTTCACAACATAATACCAAAGCAACCTTCCTTCCCCCCTCCCTCCCCCTCTACCAAGCACTAAGTTTATAGCCGATTTTGTCAATTTTCAATTCCCGTTTTTTAACACAAAATGGTGCTCGAGGTACTTTGTTGTGAATCGGATTCCTCCCGAACGATTCCGTGGATTGGTGACGACGACGATTCCGATACTGACGACCAGCTCTTGCTGTTATATTCTTTGTTGAAGAAAAGAAAATGAAATCATTCAATAAATGAGAAAAGGCAAGATTATGGTGAATATATTCATATAATGTATTACTTACATGCTACACCTTGATGATGAGAAATGCTAGACCAACTTTAGATTGAACCTTGAAAGATTTGTGCAAATCTTTATAGAGACAGATATCAGGAAAGATGACCAGCGATGGTTCACAAAAATCGCTGAGCCAGCTATTCTAAATTATAGCGAGCCAGCTTGCGCTATGTAGCCTGGATAGGTTGTCAGCGATCTGTATATAATCGTTTATAATGAGAGCGATTTTACAAAAGCATAGCGCACGTCGTGTGTGCTGCGCATATTTTGGTATGAAATGAACTTTATTGGGTTATGGGGTGTTGATTGTTTATATTGGGCACTTATTTTAGTGGAGGGTGTAAGTGTAGCTTGTTTAATCGGAAACTTATCTTGGGGGAGGGTGTAAATGTTGATTGTTTTTATTTGACATTTCTCTCACTGGAGGGGTGTTATTTTTTTATATTGGACATTTCTCTTCTAGGAGGGGTAAGTGTTAATTATATACCGCGAGTCTCTACTTAAATGGAATGGTGTTATTACAATTGTTTACAATCTGAAAATATCTTTATTCGTTGCCAAAGGAGGCTGATGATTGAGTAAACAAAGATGTTAATGTTTTAATTGAAATGATTCTCACTATCTATACACACCTAGAGATATTAGATCCACACTTATTCCTGATTAGTTGACCATTTTAATTTTTCTTTTGATTCAAAAAGTTTTGTGTCACAATATTTTCAGCCATATTCCAAATTTGAAAGAGGTCTGATTAAAAATATTATGAATATAAACCCCAAAATCGCCCCTCAGCACAAAGGATGAGATCATTTTACTTTATTTTATTTAAACTTATTTTAATACTCATTTTAAAGCTCGACGCTAACAACAATATGAAAACAAAATAGTAACATAAAAATTACTGTTCCCGTCAGATACCATCGAAACTAAACTTTTTTTCTGACAATTTAATTACTTTTATTTTCATTAATGGAAATAATTTTGCCTTCTCCACATAGTTTTTTGTTATACATACAACATCTTTTATACACTTGTGAATGTACGTTTTCGTTATTTTATTGTAAATATTAGATAATTTTCCTGGGTATGAAAAGTTACTCTCTAACTTTAACGTGATCTCAAGAAATCTGCACAGACAAACTACCCTCATGCCTGTCTACCCAAGCGGCTTTATGTGGCTTTGTGGCTCTAGTTCGTAAAGCTACCGCCGGATCTCGACATACATAGTTCCAATGCAGGTGGGAATAAAGTCAGACTCTAACTTTAAGAGAAAGTATATTTCTTTTTTAAACATGACAAAAAAAGGTTGACTGCTTCGTATTAAGAGTTTAAGGTTATTAAAGAGGTCTGACACATTGTATTAACTTCCTAGTGTTCAAATATAACTCTTTTTATCTATCATTGCATATTACTACAAATCCCAAATTTATTCATTTAATTACCTATATAGGGTAGGTATGAGGTTGGTTGAAAATAGAGGGAATGTACACGCATTAGCGTGGAGGTAGAGTGGACAATTATTTAGGAAAAACTACCTTAAATATACCCAGTGTGGGATTCTAGCCCTTCTCTACTCATCCCCGGCAAAACAGACCAGAATAACCTCACATTACCTGGTTCTGTGACCACGTGGTCTATGGTGGTACCCTTGCAGTAGAATAGACTGCCGGTGACGGAAAGATCAAGGTTCAAATCTTGGTCGGGTTTACTGTGAGTAGTTATTCCAAAGTGGTCCCATTCTCTCTCTCCACGCAAGTGTGGGTACACTCCCTCTGAATATAAACTTTATAACCCCTATAAGCATCATCCTAATTAATAAATATGCAAATAACCCGAACGGGTAGTAAGATGCGATGCTAAAAATACTCTTACATTTAGTATAATTAACCATTGATGAGGGTGAATAGGCCTACTATCATATTTCAAATACATCTTACATTTTATTTTTGAGCACCGCGTCTTACTACCCCTTCGGGTTGTACGCCTATATAGTCTACTGATCACGTTAATTTAAAAAGGACGAGGAAGGTTAAATTTATAGAGATTTCCACAGTTACGTGGAAGAAGAATGGATTTTTTTTAACCAGCCTCAGTATACCCTACCTACATTCGAGCCCCAATATCACCGTCATCGGCAGTATATTCTATTGCGAGAGTGACACCTTAAACCACGTGGTCACCAAAGCAGGTCTTATTTAATAAACATTAAAAATATCAATATTAATCAGAACGCGTAAATAAAAAATTTTAAACAAATTATTATCATTGTAGAAATCTCCCATACTATCTGGTACGACTAAAGCCAGACATTTTATAAATGAGTACGATCCAGCTGACTGATTGAAAACGCTTAGCAAGTATATAGTAGCCCTCAAACAATATTATACTAATTAACTTTCAAACCTAGCTTTCAAACTCCTCGCCAACTCTATTTCAGTACAGGTGAGTTCTCTCGACAAAGGGGGCCACCTACGTGAGGGCTAACATTCATATTATTATTTTTTTGGGAGGAGGGGATGGCAATTATTAAACCCTAAAGAACTTTTCTATCCTAAATTATCTAGAAATGTTATAATTTGTTTCTATTAAAAATACTCTTTAATTAAAGGCTATTATATCTATGTTTCTCGCCCATTAAATCGACAAATTAGATATTTCTCGTAAGACTTTTTGTAAAATTAAATATTTTCATCCTTTCATGGGTTTTTAACATTTAATATTTTAAATGGATTTTTTCTAGATGTATAAAAAGCGATTGATGATACCTTGTTCATTTATTTTGGTATAAGGTATGTTATAAAAATAAATAATAAGCTGTAATGATAAAAAAGTATGTATTTATTGTTTATATTTTTATTATTCTGTATGTATGAATTTAGGAATGAATTTCATTTTATATAATATATAATATAATAATAATATTAATATATAGGGCGCCAACTACCAACCCCTTTTATTTTGTGAGATAGGTAGATTTTTAATTATTGAATAAATTTATCCCCATAAACTGCTCAGCG
>CABFWO010000692.1:236709-262997 GCA_902155825.1 Timema genevievae | reverse complement strand
GGTGGAGGCCTGGCATTCCTCACATTCACAAGTTGTGATTAATACACGTCTTGTCAGAGGTGAAGGAAGGGTTTGGCAATCATATTACTCTACACATTTGAAAGGTTTTCAGTTTTGGATCACCCTTAAGAACGTGTATCAGAGCAGGCCCAGCTCAACTCCCGGCTCGCGCGAGGTATGGGAGTTAAAATACAAAGATATGACAGAAATGGGTGCATTGCATTCGTATTTAAAAAAATACTCGAAACTTTCCACGGTGACAAAGGGTGACAGAGAGACAAAGTTTCTTGTTAATAACTACAATATTTTCCTGTTATGACAAAATAAAGATTTGTGCACAGTGCTTATCCGTGAAGCCATTCTAAAATGGTCAAAAACTGTCTTTTCAATGCAGTTTTTATCCAAATATCATTTAATATTTCAACAATGTTCAGTATTAGGCACTTCTATTAACTCTTTATCTCCACTAATGTTGAATCAGAAATGATCCACGTGCAATAATGTTGGTGTAGATTTACGATTTCTAGACGACTGTACTACTGATTTGATGGGCATGTGATGCACGCTCTTAAATGTGTAACCTCTTTAACAACCGACGCCGTGCACCTAGCGCTGGCTAAAGTAATCGAGGTATCGATATCACAAAGTGGAGGAAACCGCGTGGTCAGGGGTACTTTTTTCCTCTCCCGCCAAAAAGAAACATTTAACAGGAATAAACCATAGGGTTAGGGGGAAGGGGACTCTCTTGTCAGGCGCATATTGAAATTTCATCTACCTCCCAGAAGGTGTCTTCATATCCTCCTCCACAGACCGACCATTGGCCGATGTTTGCTCGCGTCAAAAGGGCGCTGATGTCCTTCTTCCCTATGTACCCAGGGGAGTGGTAATTTGTGGAAGTGTACCTAACCCTTCTAGTGCCTGACCCAAACCCCGGCCCCAATAGGCTTTTTATTTTATTTTTGCTAGGGTATTTAAAAGTGTTGGGGGTTACACTCCAATTTTCATACGAGGGGTCTTTTAGAAAATACAAATTTTCTTTGCGGTCAACATTGATAACATTTTACTATATTATTATTATTATTATTATTATTATTATTATTATTCATGTTATTACCCACTTCAGTGGTCGAATGGTCGAAGGCATCACTCTCGCAATAGACTGGAACTGCTGAAGACGGAAAGATCGGGGTTAAAATCCCGGTTGGGTGTACTGAGGGTGGTTTTCCCTGAATGTTTTCCCACTCTATATCCACGCAAATGCGGGTAGATTACTTCTAAAATGCTCCCTTCCTTATCTTAACCCTTTAGAGCAATTAATATATGTGTACTCGTATAACCTGAACAGGTAGTAAGACGCAATAAAAAAAATTTCCTTCATGTATGTGGTGCCCTTAAGATGGAAATTATGAGTTAAAGGCAAATTTTTGCAGTTTTTATAGCAAAACATTTGTTTGTTCAAAATAATTAAAATATTTATTTATTAGAAACAAAGGGTTTAATTTTCTTCATGAGGTGATATCAACAGTAGTTGTCAAGGGTGTCCTGGAATTTTATTAATGACAACATTTTCTCTTCAATTTAAAAAGTTTTTCATCTAATGCCGCTATGCTCATGACAGATATTCAACAACTGTTGATATCAACACGTGAAGAAAATTAAACTCTACTGGAACAATCTTTATTTATTTATTTTGGCTAAAACAATTGTTAGTTATTAAAACTGAAAAAAAAAAAACATGGACCTTTTTATCTTGAATCCCTTCCATACCAAATTTCCTCCGCCATTTTACAGGATAGTAGGATAATGAAAGGAGAGGGGGGTGGGGGTAACAAAGGACAGAAGATAATGACCATCATTGTCGCTAATGATGGTGGTCATTTGGCCCGTTCGACAAACATGTCCTGTCCTCTCCTTCAAACGATGTCGTCACCCCGACTTCTCATTGGTTGATTCACGTGCCAGGAAGTTGCTCATTCTACACCAACCTCCCACCTTTTATAGTTGTTTCTCTGGAACACATTGCACCTCCCTCACTGGATGTCACGTGAACAAACACATTTCAACATTATTTCAATCAACAAACAACAACCCGTTTCAGTGGCCGCATGGTATAAGGAGTCAATCTAGCAATAGAGTAGACTGCCGATGATGGGGAGATCAAGGTTCAAATATAGGTTGGCTGGACTTAGGGTGGGTTTCCACCCTCCATCCACGCAAATTCGGGTACACTTTCTATAAATATAACCTTACTAATTATTATTAGCACAGCGTCTTACTACCCGTTCGGGTTATATGCACTTACGCTGATGTGCAATGGTAGGGTGATTGTGAAATAAAATGTAGGACCTACAGTTTAACGTGGGATCCGAACCACGGTGGAGGCTATTCCTCACATTCACAAGTTGTGATTAATACACGTCTTGTCAGAGGTGAAGGAGGGGTTTGGCAATCAGATAAATCTGTGCCGGGAACGAGGATTGAACCCCGGACCCTCAGCACAGAAGTCTGACACCTTACCCCTTGACCATCAGGTCACACCTTCCTAATCTCTAAAACCATAATCGTATAGCCCGAACGGGCAGTAAGATGCGAGGCTAAGAAAATGTTATGGAAATAAATTAATAGGCTAGCTACTAAAGATTTGTTGCAGCGATGGCTGCAAATTATCGTGATAAAATATATTCAAGACTTAAAGTTCTATAAAATGAGGCCTGTCTCGACTTTTTAGTTAAAGGTTTTACTCGCTGTTTAATTCCAAGCAAACACAGAAAAAACCGTTTTGTATAGGCTACAACCAATTTAATGTTGACTACAAAATTAGTTTGATTATAAAAAATTAATTTTTTAGTCCCCATTATTTTTCGGTAACCTGTACAAAACTGTTTTTTTCTGTAAAGCTCCTTCCTTCTCTCTATTAGTTCGACCAACCACACACACGATAATGTAGCGAGCGATTGTGTGCTCACTAGCTTAAAGGGCTAAGGGCCGGTCTTAGGACTACTAGATAAATATTGCTATCGGGAGGTTAAAGTTAGCGACCAGATAAAGGTTATCAGCCACGTTAATATTTTACATGTATTATAAACTGAATTTATCTGCCGGATAGCTATCTGTAGGATAAATGTATTTTTATGCAGAAAACGCAAGGTTGGTACTGTTTTTACTGGTGCGCGCATGCGTATAAACCCTGTTGCTACTGCTACAACCTGGCTAGTGGCTACAACGCTCAACATTTGTTAAATATTGGCGGCTAAATGAGTGCGAGGAAACAGATGGCGTCACGTGGGCTTAGTAGCTAGGTTGTCTTGCAAAGTACTAATTTCGGCGTCTGCCAAAATTTGATCAAAAGTTTGGTACAACGTCTACAAAATTTCACTTATTGTACTCATATTTAAATAATTTGTTCTTAATATAACTATAACCCTACAAATAGCTTGTCAGTTTATACAAAAGTGTGAATTAAATATGCTAACTTTACACATAGTTAGAGCCTGGGCCTGTGCCTACCAAACACGTGACTCAATATTTTAACTTAAAAATAGATTATGATAGGTGAAACCTCGTGAGAAACAACGGGTCACTATGGCAACGACCATTTTAACTTTCAGATAAAAGTTATCAGGTACTTAAACCTTCCGATAAAAATGTGGTGGAAAAATACATTTTATCTGGCAGATAAATGCTATCTGGCGGTCATGAGAAGCACTTTTAACTTATCGATTAGATAAAAATATTTATCAGCCAGATTAATATTTTCCCAGGAGTCATAAGACCGGCACTAAATGGAGCACATAGCCAAACTATTATAGTTGTTATGTACGATTATAACCGTATCTAAATATCATATTTGTTTAAATTGAAAAAAAAAAGACACTTAGAGACGTTAATCGAACCCGGAACCTTTGGCTTGGTACGCCAATGCCCTTACCACTGAGCTATCCAGGGATCGCCCCGTGCCCAGGATCATTCTTACTCATATTTTAAGGCAGAGTCTGAGATGGACGTGTGGAAATCCTCAGCTACACATGGGTGATCAATTAAGACCACAAGCTATCAGATAACGTAACCATATTCGACTCGAGAAGGGCTTTAACAGGCCTACAGTTCCGTCCGGTGAATATACCCCTAGCAACATCCTATGAACCACCACTGCCCAATATTTAAAACGCACATTTTTACATGTATTTCATCAATCATGTTTAAAAAATGGAATAATTTCTGGAAAAGGTTAAAAAGGGAATTACAGATAATTGAGTGATTGTCATCCACGATTCCCAGCCACTGCTGCCGTCTATCGTCAATCGGTGGAAGGTAAATAAGAGAGCAGATTAGGCAATATGGGGAGGAGGGCAGGGTCAAGGTGTGTAGATCCACCTCTCCCGTTTCAGACACACTTGAAAACCTTTTCATCAAGTGAGATAGACCGGTTTATTTGTTGATACCCCAACGGTCTTTGAACGATCTGCTATTATTCTCTCTAAAAAACAACATATTTCTGCTGGTTAGTTTCAGCGTCAAAGGTGCCATTTTGAATATCTCTTGACAGTTTTGTCATTGGCGTAGCTATAGAATTGTATAGATGGATAAATTCCTCAGACCAGCGCCCAAAATAGCGCCCACCCAAAATTAATTTGTTAAAAGATGAAAGTGTTATTTTTTAAATATCTCGCCATTCAATTAAAAGTTACTCAATAGTGATTCTATTGTACATAATTTCTTATTATATCAAAAAGCTCTGTGCATATTTTTCTGTAAAATAAATATCTAACAATATATAAACCAGGAGTGTGCAACCTGCAAGAGCGGCACGCGGAACGATTTGAATAAAAATCATATAAAAACTTTATTTTTGATTATAACCATCGATGGGATTAATAATTTTAATAAAAACGTTTTGTGTTTCAATAATTCAATTTTCAAAATTTCCAATAGTGTCGTCAATACTCAAAATTTTGTAAAACACATTTATAACTTTTGTATTTATTCTTATTTATCTGATTTATATTAAAATATTAAATATTCTCGAAACAGTATTTATTTAATGGAGGTATTAGATTTAGAAACATGTTGTTACATTTAAATTTTACAAGCTCAACTTAAATTTGTTCTAATAGTTGTACTAGTTGACTAGTATAAAATTCTAAACGATCTGGGTGGGCTTAGGTTGGTAGTCACGCAGAGCGACTTTGCAATATTAGTTCGGCACAGCACTACTAAAAGTTTGCCGAAACCTGATATAAGCAAATAACAACAACAAAAAAACGTGTATTTTTGCTCATTTACTCAACAATTTTGCATGCAGAACTTTTCACAAATTAATTTCTATCATCATTTCAAATATATTTGCCAAAGTTCAACCCTTTCGAAATTCCGCAAGGTTTTGAATAACTAGTAAGGGAAGGTGATAAGTCTTTAAAAAAAAAGACGATGTGTGTGGCGAACATTGTACTTATTCTACTAACGCATGCGCAGTGAAGATTCTTTTTTTCTTCAGCTATCGTACTCGTGAGGCACCAGTTAGTTTATTGTTGACGTGACGATTTTTCTTTTCTTACCCCAACCCCCCGACCTATGAAAGTTTTCCATGGGCCCATTACTGTCTAGTTATGCCTCTGTGTTTTTTTTAGCACCGCATCTTACTACCCTCTCTGGTTATGTGCTTATGTACTAGTTACATTAATGGCTTAGGGATGAGCAAGGTTATATTTATAGGAAGTGTGCCCACATTTGCGTGGAGGGAGAGTGGAAAACAATTTCGGAAAAAAAATCTCAGTACCCCCTACCGAGATTCCAACCTCAATCTCTCCGTTATCGGCAGTCTAATCTACTGTGAGAGTGGCGCATTAGACCATGCGGCCACCGAAGCTGGTCAATATTATGGATATTAATTATCTACATCGATGGTCTAATGGTCTAAGGCGTCACTTTCATATTGGACTGGCTTGCCAGTGACAGAAAGATCGTGATTCAAATCCTGGTTGGGTCAATATAGAGTGATTTCTCCTAAATGGTTTTCCTTTCTCCTTCCACGCAAGTCCAACCTTCCTTGTCCCCACCCCCTTAGTGTAGATATAAGAATATCCCTGGCAGGTAGTAAGACCAACTGGTCCACTAACCAGACTGTGATGGTGTGTTCTAGGATGCAACAACAGCAGCTAGCCGCTCAACTGTCGTCCCACCACTCGCCGCGGCGGCCACCGGAGCCGCCCCACAGTCCGGCCGCCGCCTCCACCACCTCCGACTCGAGCATCAGTCTGGGCGCTCACTCTCCGCCCATCTCCCACCCACCCCCACTCACCCTGCACCGGCCCTTCTCGCCGCCCCGCCTCTCGTGATATCGGCCCCCGCACCCACCGCCGGGGTGCTGGTAGAGGCCGGAGGTGGCGTCACGCCTCCTCAACTAACGCCCGCCTAGGGTGCTTCATAGATACCGGGGGTGGTTTTCACTCTTGCGAGTGTGGCTGAATAGTCTGGCGTCCCACTTCCCTGAGGATTGAATAACGTGAGGGTGGCGTCACGGCCGCTCCTCACGCCCGCCTAGGGTGCTGTTAAACTGGAGGGTGCCGCCTCCACCGAGGCCGGTTCACACAGAACGCTAAGCTATGCTAAGGTTTTGTCAGTTTGGTTTAACATTCAATGCTAAGCTAAAATATGGTTCCTCTTTTCTCTGCTGAATTCACTGTGGTCACTTTCTGGTCTGCTCCAGTGACTGGAATTCTCCAAAAGGTCTTGTTTAATCTAAGTACTGAGGAAAAGGAACTGTTGCTATTAGCAGCTGTTTGGGAAGATGAAGAAAATTTAGTACGTGGAGGACGGATCTGGGATCACCAAATAAACCTGCAACGGGAAACATTCGGCAATTTCACCATCTAATTCAGTGAGACTTGGAAGTAGACGAGGAAAAATTTAAAAACTACTTTAGATTGAATAGAGATGAGTTTTATGAACCGTTAACCCCGATTAAAGACGACGTTGTAAAGATGCATATCTATTGAATCCGCGTGAACAAACTGAAAACAAAACTACAAAACTTATCTGGTTATTCCCAACAATTCAGCACTGCGTCTGTTCAATATGTGGTCCATGCTGCGTAATGCGCATCCGCAACGTAATATGGCTCAAGATGGAAGATGGAAGTATTGCTCGGCCAGCAATCGGTTAGAACCTATCGCAGCGTAACAAGGCATAGCTTAGCTTAGCTTTTTGTGTGAATCAACACATTTAAATATGTCGCCACATACTATTTATATGGGATTTGGGGGTAGAGGGGAAGGGCACCTGATGCCTTCTCTTTAATCAAACCTTATTTCTTGTAGCAAAATACTGCCCGCGTCACACGATTACTCTGCTGGCAACTTTATCTCACTGCCGCTGGCAAAGTTAAGAGTGAGGCAAATATTCCCGCAACTTTTAAACACATTAAGAACCAGTGGTGTGTCGTGGAGTGTTGCCAGGATAAGCAGTGCTTGTTAAAACTGTACCTGTGATATGTTCTCAACCACTTGGTCCCTAATTGACCAATCATACATAAGCTCTGCTCTACACACTTCACATATTAATGTATGTTAGTTGATACCTGACAAATAAGTGTTCTACTGAGTGATGAGAACAATTCACAGGTACAGTTTAAATTAACTCTGCACACCCTGGCAACATTTCATGACATGATACTGAGTTTTTAAATATCATACTAATGTTTTGAATACTAAACTATTACGGGGAGCTAAACCTCAGTTTTATCTTCTGTGGTGCTGACTGACAGCTCACAGCTGACTTCTGACGGCTTTGAAAAGCTACCAGACCAAATTATGTATCCCTACGCCGAACCATATGATCTGCAAAAAATATGTCTTTAGCAGTTGTCACTTCTGACAGTCAAAATGTAGGTATATACCTAAATGTTGACTGTCAGAAGTCAGCTGTGAACTGTCAGTCAGCACCAAATAAGCTGTAACCTGGGTGTATAATTGCCAATATTACAGTGATAGGCCTACATTGCCTCAGCGTTATGATCGTGTGACGCGGGAAACATAAGGGGAATTACACAGGATAATTGTGGGGATAGCTGGCAGAAATGGAAAGTTGTGGTCATTCAGCTTCTAGTCAAATCATTTGAACTTTATTAGGAACATATTTTAATTCTTTTTTTTTCTTAGATATCCTGCCAAATAGTATATTTATATAATTATAGCTCAGTTTTCTTAGAATTAACCATCTGAAAGGCCTTTTTTCTATACTACTATAAAGAGGGTTCATATAGTAAATAAGGTATTTAACGAAGTTGTATACTTGGAGATTTTTAAGCTATTTTTCGAAGCGGGCTGCATCCTAACTTGACGCAGCTAAGCACTCTTTTAAGTACTGTGCCAATGTACTAAATAGAAAAAGAGGGAATAAAATGAGCAACTCACTTAGTATCAATGCTCCTTGTCTGCCCAATGATATCACTTCCCCTATTCGCATGACGAGGCAGCATTGACTTGCTTTTAAAAATTACTTTTCATTATTTCCTATTTTAAATAGGTATGTACAGTTTTAGAAAGACAGTTTTAGCCTACATCCTGGCAGGAAAATTCCTATAGGACATTTTCGTGACGAAGTCAAATAGCGTCAGTAGTTGTAGGTGATTTATAAAAAAAAATCCATTTACAAAAAACTACTTAAAGTTAAAAGTAAAGTAATATTTTTGTGACAATGTAGGACTATTTTTAGAATTATTGGAGAATTTACGGTTTTTGTTTCAACGCTGTCTGTACCTTTAAAACACGACGAATAAAACGTAAATTCTTTAACATGAGAAATCTTATCTTGACATGCCATGACGTCACAGGTAGGCAACTTCCTTAAGGTTGTTATTCCTAGGAAATCGGGCTATTACAGGTCAAGCATTAAATTAATAATTCTTTAAAGAAACCAACTAAAACATAAATGTGGATAGTAATAATCAATCGTCTGAATGTTATTATTACATTATGTACCACTGTATAATTGTCGGTTTCTGCTTATCATTTCCAAATTGTGAATAATTATTTCAATTTATGCTTATATTTTCTTCTAAAAACCAACAGCAGGACTATATGCTTAACCAAGAAATATTTTAGTCAAAATTATAATCTAAACAAAATGGTTTCAAAATAATTTTAAATAGTTTTTATGTAATGAGATGTAAAAATATATAGACGCTCCTTTGGGCTATTCAAACTACTTTTTTTTTTACCCATTTCCGTGGCCACGTGGTCTCACACACTACTCTCGTGCTGCACTAGACTGCCGATTACGGGGAGATTCAGGTTCGAATCTTGGTCGGGTGTACTGAGGCTGGTTTTTTCCAGAATGGTTCTTCACTCTTCAGTCATGCAATTGCGGGTAAACTTCATCCAAATATAACCTTACTAATTAGCCTGATTAGTACACAAGCGTATAACCTAACCCAAACGGGTAGCACTAAAACGTGGTACTAAAAAAGTATTTTTTATATTTCATTTGACTTTCAAATATAATATTTTTGTCTACTCCATTCTTCATATTTTGTGGTTCAAAACCCTTTGAAAAACATTCGAGTATGAATTTATAAATGGGAATCAATAATAATAATAATAATAATAATAATAATAATAATTATTATTATTGAAAATAGCTTTCGATCCATCGCTTCCTAAAGCCGCTGTCCACACAATCTCTTTGTAATTGCCTGTCTTAACCAAATGAAGGTGGGTTGTTTTATCTCGAGTATGACCAGCGTTGTGAGGTCAACATTTTTTTTATCACTTGTAAAACACACGGTGTTGATCACAATCCCTATATCTGTACGATGGTCTGTTCCTCTACACTAAAAGAATGACTTGGTCACCAGCCCTCTAAATATCAATTCGACTAGCCACACACACAATAATGCAGTTGGAAAATGAGTGTGCCCTGGCTGCAAGTTTGTTACTGAGTGGAAAGGAACGGTCTATTAGTACAGTCCTATCTAGTGTTGCTTACCCTGGAAATAATTCAAGAACCACCACTAACATATATATATTTATTAGTGGTGGTTCTTGAATTATCCAATACATATATATATGTATATATATATAATCATCCAATATAGCCTATATATTAATGGTGGTTCTTGAATTATCAACTATATATATTATCCACTATATATATTGTCCACTATATATATAATTATCTAAAATATATATATATAACTGTCCAATATATATACATATATATATAGTATTTGGCTCGAATCCACTATTTTACGAACCTCCAATTTATCTACGAATCCTGAATCTCGAATCTCGATTCCGAATCTTGGGAAAAAATTATTAATACAAGAGGAACATATGAATATAATAGAATAATATAAATTATAAATGCTAACATTCTTTCTTATAATCCATTCATTTTAACATTCATACATTGTTTAGTGTTAAATTACTGGTCTGGGGCCTGGTTGTTAAGTACATCCTTTAATTATAACTGGTTCTGAACCACCAACTAGAATTATTAGAGCTCTAGAACAAATTTCACTTAAAATTTTGAAAAATGTGTTTAAATATTTAAATCTCAAATCCTCCATTCCTCAAATCTTATGGTATTCACAAGATTCGTTAAAATCTTAAAAGTAATCATCTCAAATATAATATTAAAACCTTGACTTGATATAACAATTTTAAGCAATTGACTTGAGTGGTTGGGAAGGTAACCAAATTATAACAAAGGACAGAATTGTATTAATAAAATTATTAATTTACTTAAAGAATGATCACTTTGTTATTTTATGACGTAATAGACACGTCAAACAAAATAGAATTTGTTAGTAACACCAAGTTTTAAAAAACCTTTTTAAAATTAAATATTAAATAGTTTTACTTCAACCAAATTTGCAGTTTTTTTTAGGATTCTAGGATTCAAGAAATGTATGGATCTGAGCCATCTCCAATATATATATACATATATATATATATATATATAAAAACTTATATAGTCTAAATATTTTCACGAGCATGTCTCTTATATCTATCTTTACACGCGTATATGTGAGCGACACCACTAATATACATATATGTTATAGGCCTATACTGATAATCAGTTATATATTCTATTATATAACACTGATATTAATTGTATCAGTAATATATATATATATAACAGAGTATGTGTAGGCCTATGTTAATACAATCTTAGGCTGCCTTTGCTTGCTCGTATTAAACAAAAGATTTGAATTACAACTTTTAATGACTAAAACATCATCTTTTATTTTCAAACGGAGGTGCAACGCCTCGAGAATTACGCAATGGAAGCAAGAATATTAAAAAATAATGTGTCTTTAGCTTAGTATTTTTTTTATTTCTGTTAATTCAAATAAAAAAAGGTTGATCTCACTTACTAATATATCATATAGTTCAGCCATTATTTCGAGGATCTTTTTTGGCAGCTGTTATACAATATAATATATATCCAGCTTTAAACATGCATACGTCATTGACAGCTCTGGCTAAAATTTTACTAACGAGTTTATTTCATATTAATATTTACAGTAGCACTGGATCATGGGATTACAATTATTGTTTTGGTTCAGAAAGGCCCAGTAGATAATGGATGGAATATAATGATCGATGAGCTCAGTGAAGGACAATTTTATGACCTTTGACCCCAGACGACATGTTTCTTGTACGATCAATTAGAAAGGAGGGGGTGGGAGGTTCAGTGACCAGGAAGATGCCGTGTGTTATTTATATGTGTGCATCTTCTCTTGCTTGGTGGGTGCTGTGGCAATATTAGAACAATATCGAGTCAAGATAGAACCCAGGACTTCAAAACTGGCGAGATAAAATGTGTCGTCAAATGAAAGTTGTACAGACCTTATGCATATTTTGATTGAACAGCTGGCTGGAAATATTTTATACAAATTTTTGTTCAACTGTATTTATTTATTTTTATTTTAAAAATTTGAAAGGAATGGCGTGTCTTGTTGTCAAGCTAAACATAGTTAGTTTAAACTGTACCTGTGACTTGTTCTCATCACTAATTGGAACACTCATTGGCCAAGTATAAATGACAACACATTCCTATGGGAGGTGTGTAGAGCAGAACCTATATATGTTTGGTCAAATAGGGACCAAGGGGTTGAAAATATATCACAGGTACCGTTTTAACAAGCTCTACTTAGCCTGGCAGCACTTCACGACACGACACTCTTTGAAACAAATGTTTTATTTATAACGTGTTACTATTTTTTAAACCGATAAAAAAATCATGCCAAATGTGTTGATTTATGTTATGTTGCAACGCTAATTAGCCTTTAATCATTATTTAAAAGTAATTAATTTGATTAAAAATGGGCCTAATATTATTTTTATAAATATTAGGTAATGGCTTCCTGTGCAGCTGCTTGATTTGAAAAATGTTACCCTTTCTAAAAATCTAGGAACCAGTTTGCCAACCTGGGATATAAATTAACGCAGAAAAAACAAACAAAAGAAACAATGACTTTCAAAATAAATCCTATATAATAATATAAATATAAATATTATATAAATGTATATGTCAGAATCAGAGTGAACATATTATTATTATTTGTTTATATATAAAAAAAATATTAATTAATTTTTGTGTGTTTCTTTGACATTTTATAAATACTTTATGTTTGTTGCCTGAAAATAAAGTGTAAATGTACAGAATATTAAAAAAAAACTAATTGTACCAATATTGAGTAATTGATAGTTGTTTAGTGAGACTTTGAGAAAGAAGGCTAAATTTTATGGGAAAGAATATGGGCGGTATACAAGTAAGAGGCTTAGCGTTGTTTGAGTGGGTAAATTTGTTTTTTGGGATAAGTGCTTGGCAATTTGACCAAGATATGACGTCAGATCATAAGTAGAGTTTTAGTGGAGAGTTAAGATGGGAGTGTAGGGGACGTAAGAAGACGTAAGTGTTTTTGCAGTTTTTATATCAAAACTTTTCTTTGGCCAAAATAAATCAAATATTGCTCCATTAGAAATATAGAGATTTGTTTTCTTCACATGTTGAATAGCTGTCATGAACATAGCAGCATTAAATGAAAAACTTTTTAAATGAAGAGAAAAAGTTGTCATTAAATTTCAGGACATCCTTGATAGATATTCAATAACTGTTGGTATCTCCATGTGAAGAAAATTAAATTTTATATATCTACTAAAGCAATATTTTATTTATTTTGTTTTCCTCTAAGAGCTGAAAAAATACTTATCTTTTCTTTCTTTCCTTGCATCTCCACCTTAAGACTAAACAGTAAAAAAACCCTCTAAATTAACACTCAAACAATACTTAGTCTAGTTATTGCGTAGTGCCCTTAATGACAAGCAATACACAAATATTAAAAAAAAACTATGATTGTAAAAGTAGGTTTGAATGTGAAAATATAGTTTGAAAGTAATAGTAAACCTATGTCACCCTGTTACTCGCCAAAGATCAAACATTAAAATTTAAAATAACCTTTAAGGCACTCAAATTTTTATAAATTAATACAATAATTGAAACATATATGCTGACCCATACACATTTCTGTTCTTAAAGATGAAATTCTAAACTAAATCTATTAGTTTGATTTTGTAAAATAAATTTTGGCCTGCACAATATTTGAAGTTTTATGACTTAGCGACAGAAATGTATGCCCTGTATACTTGTCAATAAAGCGTCAATATATATTGTTAATATGTCAAATTGTACTTATAATAACTGTATTTATTTTTCGAAAACTTTTTATTTCTTCAACATAAACTGAAGTGCTTGATATAACGCGTGAATTAATGGCTTCTGGTATGAACACAACAATTCTGTGTTGATACAGGCCTACATAAGGTATGAACACAATAATGCTGTGTTGATACAGGCCTACCTAAGTTATGCTGCTACACTTCTAATTCCTATAAACACTTCAAAACAATACTAAAACTATATTCAGTTGCTTAAAATTAGAAAAATACACACGGCCATGGGAATCGAACCCAGGATCTATAATTTATTACGCCAATGCTTTAACTACTGAGCTATCCAGGAACCGTCCCATGGCAATGGTTATTCTACAATAATATTTTAAGGCAGAGTCTGTGATAGACGTGGGAAAATCATCAGATACCTAATATGATGATCAATTAAGATCACGAGGTATCATGAGCAATGTATCTGACGATTTACACCCGTCCATCACAGACTCTGCCTTAAAATATGAGTGAAGAATGACCCTTGGCACGGGATAATCTCTGAATAGCTCAGTGGTAGAGCATCGCGGTATTAAGTCAAGGTTCGATTCGCGTGTCCAGGTGTCTTTTTTCAATTTAAAGAATATGATATATATATATATATATTAGCACCACGTCTTACTACCCATTCAGGATATACGCCTATGTACTAATTATACTAGTGTGTTAGGGCATAGGAAGGCTTAATTGAGAGGAAATGCACCCGAATTTGCGAAGAAGGAGAGTGGAAAACCATTTAAGGAATAATCTCAGTCCACTTGATCGGGATCGAACCCCCGCCTCCCAGTCTTCAGCAGTCTAGTTCAACACTAGATTAGTGCGTTAGACTCTACATTATGAGTACTTGGGATAATTATTTAAATATTTTAAGGGTAGGCCTACAAGAAAAATGAGTAAAATCTAATTTCAAATTGATTTAGTGCTGCCATTTATTAAACAATCATGAGACATTTATAAGGAACTTTATATTATGATTAAAAGAGGTCTTTGTCATATTTAAATTAATCTAAAAATAAAAGAAATTTGCTGTCGTCCTTATGGAATATCAGCTATAAAAGTTATTGTCCTGTAAAATGTATATAATGTGACTTTATTCCCTTTCCACTTCATTTGTTATTTTATAAATCTAACTAGGAGAGTCGCAAATTATTATTTACTAAATATCAACTAGCAAAGGTCAATGAGTTAAGGTCTATAATATAATTACTTTTCCACGTTTAGGATTGAAGATATTTTTTAAGCCTAGTCTTAAACTTGAAAACTTTTATGTTTAAAAAAATGTGTTTTGAGTGCCAATCGTACATAATTGATACAACAAAAGCGTTAGTAAATTAGATGATTACAGAAGAAAAATAATTATTTTAGATTCTTATACTCCATATGGATTTTAAATTAAATATATTACAAACTCATATAAATTGGAAAAAATTTTAACTCTCATATTCTTTGATTTATCAGTGGAGGTTATCAAATAAATACTTTTTTTAAGTGCAGTATATATTTGAAAGTAAAAAAAATATAGAAAAAAGGGGGTTTGGTTTTGGTGTATTTATAAATTGTTAAAATATGTTTTAAGTTTATTTAGCACAAGAGAGTAGTGGTGCAAATTAAACGGTTTGAAAAGAGATATTTTACTATGAAAACTAGCAAGCCTACCCAGTTTGTTTCCACCATGGTGCATGTATATGACGTCACTGGAACCCCGTCAAGGTAAGATTGTAAACTTGCACCACAGAGTGTACACTATAATACATTTCTATCAATATTATGTAAAGTATTGTAAATAACAAATATACAGAGTGTTTCAGTGAAAGCGTGCTAAAATTAAACAGGACATAGGGGATGCTCTATCTAACATTTTGAGATAGGGAACGAGTTGCCTGTGAAGACATCTAAGGAGGATATGGGTCTAAACAAGTTTGGGGAGAGCCTGAAGGCTACTTCATATGGGGATATCTCAAATCACCTATGTATGAGACCCCACTGGACACAGACTTGGAATTGGTTGCCAGAATTGTCGTCACCTGTGATGTGATTCGCAACACGCATGGGATATCAGAACGGGTGTGGCAGATCTCGTACGCCGATGTCATGCTTGCATTGGAGTTGGTGGTTGTCATTTTGAGCAACTGTTGTGAGGAACGAAATGGTAGGTTTCCTCCGGTTTGTCAATGATATGGTATACTGTACAGTACTACCTGTATGTAATATTACAACTAAATGTAAATAAATTACATGTAATGATTAGCTGTGAATAACCCGGACATAACAGTGCTAGACATGTTTAGACCCATATCCCATTTAGCTGGCTTCGCAGACCACATGTTCCCTGTCTCAAAATGTTCGGTAGAGCATCCCCTATGTTCTGTTTAATTTTTGCATAATTTCACTGAAACAACCTGTATGTATGCTAATAATTAGTGAGAAATTGGATGTGATGCATCAAATAAAATTTGTTTTCTGGCCATCTCATAAAGGTGGGAGTTTGGTGAAGTCAATAAAAAGTAAGTAGTTTTTTTTTCTTCTTCAATTTTTATGTCAAAACAATTTCTTGGTGAAAATAGATAAAATATTTCTCCAGTAGAAACACAGAGTTTAATTTTCTTCCCATAGTGATATCGACAGTTGTTGAATATCTGCCATGAGCATTTCCAGGACATCCTTGACAGATATTCAACAACTGTTATATCACCACGTGAAGAAAATTAAATTCCAATATAATAAAAGGAGGGAATTTAAATGAAATACATCAACATCCACGCAAAGAGCCACGAGAACTAGCCCTGTATTTTTGGATCTTACTGACAGTCCCTCACTAGGGAAGACTAAAATAATTTTTTTCTCTGAGTATAAGGAAGGTCTGGTCAAAAATATTGCACTCTTGTTTATTTCACGCACAAGAATTGTTCTATGTTTTAAAGAATGATATAAATGTAAACGTATAAATATGGATATTATGATAAGACTATTTCTTGCAGTGAATTCAAGACTTTGGACAAACACCCATACGCAGCAAAATTAAAATTCATATTAAAAGAACTATAACAAATGAATATGTCAATTACGTTTGAGTCCATGCATCATCATATCATGAGGGCGAAAAAGATTCAGTGAAAAATTAACACGTTTAAAAAAAATCTAGGATTATTAATTAATATGCTGAAACAAAATCAAGTGAGTTACAAAGAGTCCCGGCTTCAGTGGCTGAATGGTCTAAGGCGTCACTCTCGTGTTGAATAGGCCTACTGAATACGGGGAGATTTGTATTCGAATCCCGGTCGGGTCTACTGAGGTTGTTTTTCCCACTCTTCTTCCACGCGAATTCGGGTAGATTACCTCTAAAATGATTCCTTCCTCATCTCTACCCCATTAGAGTAATTATCACATTGTGCGTATAGACTGAGCAGGGAGTAAGACACGGTGATAAAAAAAATACAAGTAAAAAAAGCCAAGTTGAAAGTATACAATACCTACTCTAACAATCCCAGAGTTAACATTTGGAGGATAAATATGTGGACTCGCCTGCAAGAACGAGTCAGAGTTAAACAGAAGGTGGAGTTTAGTATAAGATGAGCTGCAGCAAAGGAAAGAAGATATCATCGCACCTTCTATAGTGGTCAGTGTACCTGGATATGTACCTAGGGTTCCAGAGTTCGATTCCAGGCTGGTATCTTGGGTGTTTTTCTCTTAATTGGGTGGTGACCTGGTGGTCTAGGGGTAAGGTGTTGGACTTCTGTGCTGAGGGTCCGAGGTTCAATTCTCGGTCCCGACACAAATTTATTTGATTGCCAAACCCTTCCTTCACCTCTGACAAGACGTGTATTAATTACAACTTGTAAGTGTGCGGAATGCCATGGCCTCCACCGTGGTTCGGATTCCACGTTAAACTGTAGGTCCTCCATTTCATCTCACAATCACCCTACCATTACACATCAGCGTAATTGCGTGTAAACCGAACGGGTAGTAAGACGCGGTGCTAATAGTATTAATGGGGAACTATTCCAAAGACCACCAGGGGTTGGTAAATTAGGTTTAAGTTAGGTCTAAGACACTCACTGGCCCACAACTTTATAATAACTCTCATCACGTCGTCTCGTGGTAGGTATGAGGTGTAGACAACCTTCATGGGTATAGCCTGGACCACGCTCTGTGCCGCCAGAGCTGCGAATAGTCTACTTACAGGCGACCTAACTGGATATCATGTTCTCTCCCGTTCAGTAATAACATACGATTATAAATAAATAATAAATATTGTATATTTTGCTACACTCCATCTATTGTTTCACTCAGAAATGTTTATGAATTCGGGTACCAGAAAACAAGTCAACAAACAGATTAAATAAATAAAATATTTTCTTTCTTTTTTTTTTTAGGAGAGAAGTGGGATTTATATTGATGGATCATAAAAAAAATTAATAATAAAAAACTTCAGGATACATCAATTTTAGAAAGAGTATGAGAATGGATGACGAACGTTTTCCCTATAAAAAAAAGTATATAATAGCAACCAGGAGGAAAGGATGACTAGGCAGGCAGACTGCTAAGACGACTTTTAGATAGACTAACACTCACCTGTAGTCTGAAACAGACCACAAAGGTCTACATTCGTGAATGTATTATGATGATACTCAAACTATTATATCGAAATGTTACTAGGTTAAAAAAAACGTATTTAAAGTAACATTTAATAGCTAAGCGCTGAAGGATTTAAGACTTAAAAAAAGCGTCTCGTTACACATTTGGGTTAAACGTTTATTTACTAACTACGCTAATGATTTGAGGGATTATGAAGGTCATATTTAGATGAAAGCTATCCTCATTTGCGGGGAGGGAGAGTGGAAAACCATTTTGGAAAAACCATCTTGAGTACACCCAATCTCCCCGTCTTCGACAGTCTATTCTACTGCGAGAGAAGCGCGTTAGACCACGCGGCCTAAGAAGTGGGTTCTAATTACAATAATGTGTTACGGATGAGGAAGGTTGAATTTAGAGGAAGTGCACCCACAAATACGTGGAAAACCATTTAAGAAAAAACACTATCGGTACACCCCACCCGGGATTCGATGTCATTGGAAGTCCAGTCAATTGCGAGAGTGACATCTTAGAGACAGTTCGGATATTGTTATGCAACAATCCATGTCATCAGTCCGCAAAGTGAGCTATATCGACCAAGCGTCCACCACATGTTGGCGGAGATAGTGCCAACCTTTGCGGGAATATGGTGTCATATGGTCAGCACAACGAACCCCTGGCCGTTTATCTTAGTTTTTTAGACCGAAGCCATGGATTTTCCCATTGCTTCACAGATAAATCTGGAAGCGCTGGGGATCGTTCTCGGAGCCTCTGGATATATAGCGAGGAACTCTGAGCACTAAACTAGAGAGGTGGTCATTTGTTATACAAACTCAAATCTAAATATAGACATTTATTTACAACTTACATATTCACAATAGCTTCAACCTACTATATAATTAATTAATTTTATTATGTAACACTTTCTTTTGCAAAACTAAATTTACAACAGAAAGATAATTAAATATATAAGGGGAGGTGTACATGTTACAAAGAGGGTAATTAATATCAATTATCGATGTTTATTTCCCTCTCTATTCAACCCGCTCCCCCTCACCCACCCTCTTGTCAAATAAAGTAGTCATGCTGTGACAGATGGGTTAGGAATTATTGCCCAATTTATGAGCCGCAATAATGGACTGAGCGGCTTTGTCGGCGGGAAGGTGGGGACCTAACCAGGGCGAGAACTCCTACCTGCCAAGGTAGAGAACCTCAACTACGGTACAGGGACATGAGAACTTTAAAAAGGGATCATCCATAAACAACGTAACCATTTTTTTATTACCTTTTGTTGGCCTTCTCCTTTTTCTATGTAGATATTATAGTCCCCCCCTTTCCCCCCGTAACACCATGTAGCACCATGTAGACATTAGAGGTCCTGCCTCCACTCCATGTAACACCATGTAGATATTAGATCTCCCCAATGTAACACCTTTTAGGCATTAGAACTTCTCCCTTGTAACACCATGTAGACATTAGAGCTCCCCCATGTAACACCATGTAGACATTAGAGCTCCCCGTGTAACACCATGTAGACATTAGAGCTCCCCCATGTAACACCATGTAGATATTAGATCTCCCCAATGTAACACCTTTTAGGCATTAGAACTTCTCCCTTGTAACACCATGTAGACAGTAGAGCTCCCCCATGTAACACCATGTAGACATTAGAGCTCCCCCCTTGTAACACCATGGTTTTACAATCTTACTCCACGCAAATGGGAGTAAGCTTCCTCTAAATTCAATCTTCCTCAACCTCAACCCTAACACATTAGCGTGATTAGTACATTATTCGTTCAAACCAAACGAGTAGTAAAACACGGTGCAAAAAAAACCTGTCTAAACTGGTGCGGAGTAACACATCATTAGTGTGAATCTACCTTAGTTCTATAAAACTATAACTGGTCAAACGATTTAAAGTAGGTATAACTCTAATCATCTAGAGCGGAGGTTCCCAAACTGGGGGTCCACGAAACAACTATTGAAAAATTTAAACTTATTGAATTGTTTTGTGATTCTACTACGACATTTAGTGCGGGAGTGTGGGGAACGCAAAAAAAGGCAGTATTTTTACAGTTTCGGTTTCAAAACTTTTTTTGGTCCAAACAAATAAAATATTTCTCCAGTAGAAACACTTAATTTAATTTTTTAACAAGGTGGTATCAACAGTTGTTGAATATCTGTCAAGGGTGTCCTGGAATTTAGTGACAACTTTTTCTCTTAATTTAAAAAGTTTCTCGTCTGATGCCGCTATGATCGTGACAGATATTCAACAACTGTTGATATCATCATGGGAAGAAAATTAGATAGGTTTCTACTGGAGCAATATTTGATTTAGTTAGGCAACAAAAAAAAGTTTCACTATAAAAACTACAAAAACACTGATCTTTTCTCATGATCCCTACATATCCACCTTAAGATTCCATTTCCTTCAATACCGTTGTTGAACATTTGATTTCATACTTCCTCATTGTACCCCAATTTTTCCAAAAGATCGATAACGTAATTGATGCAATTTGCCACACCTTATCCGCGCTAGACAAAGTTATCAGCTCTTACCATATTAAAAAATAAATATAGAAACAAATTTAGGGTGAAGCCAAACCTACGATTGGAAGCATTGTCCATAGATCCTGACATACGAAATTATTCAAACATCCCATTATTATTATTATTATTATTATTAGCACCGCTTCTTACTACCCGTTCGGGTTATACGCACTTACGCTAATGTGTAATGGTAGGGTGATTGTGAGATGAAATGGAGGACCTACAGTTTAACGTGGGATCCGAACCACGGTGGAGGCCTGGCATTCCTCACATTCACAAGTTGTGATTAATACATGTCTTGTCAGAGGTGAAGGAAGGGTTTGGTGAATCTGTGTCGGGACTGAGGATTGAACCCCGGACCCTCAGCACAGAAGTCCGACACCTTACCCCTAGACCACCAGGTCACCCTCCAGTAGAGACGAAGGGTTTAATTTTTTTTTTCACGTATTAATATCAATAGTTGTTGAATACGTGTCAAGATTATGAGTATGAGTCATATTAGTGTCAACAGTTAACCTATTTTATATTTATCACGAGCATTTGACAAGGACTTTTCAAATAAAGAAAAAATTGTCAAGAACAAAAATACAATCAAGATGGGGAGTGCAGGGGACATGACAAAGGTTCAGTGTATTTTGCAGTTATTACAGCATAACATTTATTTGTCCAAACTAAATGAAATATTTCTCCAGTAGAAACATAAAGTTTAATTTTCTTCACGTGGGGATATCAACAATTGTTGAATATCTATCATGAGCGTAGCGGCATAAGATGAGAAACTTTTTAAATGAATAGAAAAATTTGTCAATAAATTCCAGGACACCCTTGACAGATATTCAACAACTTTTGATATCCCTATGTGAAGAAAATTAAAATCTTAGTTTCTACTGGAGAAATGGTTGATTTATTCTTGACTAAAAACATTTTTTTATAAAAACTGCAAAAACATTGGCCTTGGCTAGCGTTCCATACACTACCACCTTAAGACGTACAGTGAGAACAATTGATATTTGATTTTTAGTGTAAGAGTTAAATATTCTCCTTTGAACATTTTCATCTAGACTTAACCTGATTTATTTGCTAAACGTACGAATCATTGAACACGATCTCACCTGAAGGATATAAGGTTGTTTTAGAAGAGCACGACAAAAAGCAGCTCACAATGTATTAATTCCTAGCGACCAATAGGACCTACGTGAGCCAGTACCGGATTATTAATGGTCTTTTGTTCCTGCCAAGCTGTTGTGACGTTGAGAATCAATACACACTCATTCCTTTTGTGGACTAATATTATCGAGTAATACACACGCAGACAAACACACACACACACACACTCGCAGGACAAACAAAACTGTAAACTACAAACCAACGAGCCATGGTTCACTGCAGTATTCTGTGTCCCTCAAACCTTCAACCGTACACCTCATCTTATTTAGTACAGTCCAGCTTTCATAAAAAGGGCATCTGCAGCTGTCACTTTTGAGTTATATTAACTCATCAATAGCTTACCTATAAAATAGTAATATGTTATCAATGTTGGCCACAAAACATGTTTGAATTTTATAAAAAAGCACCACTTTTAAAATTTTGACTGTACCTCATTGGCAGATCGTGAAGTGTTACCAGCATAAGCAGAATTTGTTAAAACTGCACCTGTAATAGTATGTTGTCCCGCACTTTGTCCCCATTTGACCAATCACCACATACCTCAGATGTGATTATATGTTCGTAGATACCTGACTAATGAGTGTTCTACTGAGTGAAGATAGCAATTAACTAGAAATGTGTCTAATCCTATTTCTCGAATCCGAATCAAAAATTTTCTTTCAAATTTCGAATCCAAATTCGGATCCTTGAATCTTCAAAAGTACATTTTTAGTTTGTAAAAAAATTTAAAAGAATATTTTAAAAAAGCAAACAAATTGACATGAATAAAATAATAGCTTATTAACAAAATGTATAGCTGACAAGTGCCCAAAATCCTTGATTTTCTTTCATCGTCAGTGGTTGATTATCTAAACACACCATTTCAGCAATAAGTTGGGTTATGGCTTGACTTAGTGGATCTCCAGGTTTGAACTTTGCTTTGCTATCAATAAAGCTTGATAAAGTTGGCTGAAATGATGTTTTCAATCTCTTTGGTGCTGGAGGTTGAGAGATTCTGCGGGCTTTCATTGTTGATATGGCTTGGCTGGGTTAGAATAGAGGACTGATTAGAATTTTATGAACATCCAGAAATAATGGGATATTCAGAGCTGGTTTGTAAAGTTAGAATTTTGTCAAATGAAACTGAATCCTTCATTTTTCCTGTATAACTAACATCATTTGATGATTTACTGGAAAATATTTCAAGTGAATGTGTCTTCAAATGTTTTTTCACTGCACTGGTACTGTGGTATTTACACCGTTTAGAAATTTAAATCTCACAAAACTTGTATTTGGCGTAGTTTGTATTTGTTTGGGAAATGTTAAAGCTGTCCCACACTTCACTTGACATATTGCACCTTATAAACTACACGGATTTAATGATAGAAACTCACTAGAAGTTTAAAGAACATATTTGTTGCAAAAATTATAATTCCAAACCAATGTAAAGTATAAACTTCGTAGATTAAAAATAATAACCGGTTCTAATAAAAGATAACAACAAAGGTAGTAGGGCTGCTATTTTCACTTTCTACTAAAGAGTTCATGTCAAGGCCTGTCTAAATACAGAAGAGATAGATATTTATTATTTAGCTTTTTATTTATTTTAATTCTGTGGTTAGTCAAGGTTCACCTAAAGTTAAATAAACGGACCTGTTAATTTTGTCTAAGTAGCCTAGTGGAGGGTTCATATACTAACTAACTGTAGAAATGGAAAATATTTTGTATGGAAAATTAGCATAGCAAATAAAACTTATCTATTAGAAGGTTTAGCACCACTGAACATTCCTATTCTGTTTATTTGTGCTATTAGGTTTCAAGAACAAAGAAGACATTACACCATAAATCATTTTTCTGTAAATTAATTTATAAAAAGAAAATGGGTGATTTAGTTATTTTATTTTTTATATAAATGAACCTAGATTGTCATTTTTTTTCTAATTACACAAATTTATGCAATTCCTAATTCAATCTAAGGCCTTTATCTTTGAATTCGAGATATTTTTGCGAGATTCTCGAATCTAGAATTTCTCACATACCATAGGATTCGAGCGTCCCATATCTACAACTAACAGCTAAAGTCCAAACAAGCTTTGCTTACCCTGTCAACACTTCACGATACGCCACTGTACTACCAGCATTTTTTTAAACACCACATCTTACTACCCGTTCGGGAATTATACCTATGTATTAATTACACTAATAGTTTTAGGGATTAGGAAGGTTATATTTATAAGAAGTGTATCCGCATTTGCGTGGAGGAAGAA
Organism: Timema genevievae; assembly: GCA_902155825.1. Classification (NCBI taxonomy): domain Eukaryota; kingdom Metazoa; phylum Arthropoda; class Insecta; order Phasmatodea; family Timematidae; genus Timema; species Timema genevievae. Next base: position 238,732 of record CABFWO010000692.1, on the reverse strand, counting down.
TGGAAAATAATTTTGGAAAACCCACCCTGAGTACACCCAACTGAGATTCGAACCTTGATCTTCCCGTCATCGCCAGTCTACTCCAACACGAGAGTGGTGCGTTAGACCACGCGGCCACCGAAGAGCTATGCGTATAGAGTTAAAGAGAAGGGATGTAGAATCTAAAGGAAATGTGCCCGAATTCCCGTGGAAGGATATTAAGAAACCAACCATTTCGGTAAGAAGACCCTCCAACCTCCATAAACCCAACCAGGATTAGAACTCTCGACCTCCTCGTCACCTGCAAAGGAAATTCCGTCCACGTGCTCACTGATTTGAGTCCATCACAGCGCTCGGCCCCTGAAAGGCCGCATCTGTGGTGACTAGTGTGAACATGAACAGAGTGTACAAGTTAATATTTTAATTCTAGAACTATCAAACACTCCCCCTCCCTCCCTTCCTTCATATACAAAATAAAAGAGGTCTGTGAAACCTTTCTCCTCCCTGTTTCCAACTAATGCGTCCCGTGTCTCAAAGAAGTAATTTGTCATCGTGGCTCCTAATCTGAAATTCATGGTCGCCTCTTCTCCATCCTTGTGAAGACGGAGCTGGGGGTGTGGGTTTGTAACAGACACCTGCGACCATCTTGCGGTCTGTTCTCTAATGAGGAGAAAAAACCACACGAAGCTTTTATCAAGAACAGGAAGGGGATGACGTCATGACCAGTGTCGTGCTGTGGGGTGTTGCCAGGGCAAGCAGAGTTAGTTTAAACTGTATCTGTGAATTGTTCTCATCACTCAGTAGAACACTCATTGGCAGTCTCGTGTCGTGGAGTGTTGCCAGGGTAAGCAGAGTTAGTTTAAACTGTACCTGTGAATTGTTCTCATCACTCAGTAGAACACTCATTGACAGTATCGTGTCGTGGAGTGTTGCCAGGGTAAGCAGAGTTAGTTCAAACTGTACCTGTGAATTGTTCTCATCACTCTGTAGAACACTCATTGACAGAGTCGTGTAGTGGAGTGTTGCCAGGGTAAGCAGAGTTAGTTTAAACTGTACCTGTGAATTATTCTCATCACTCAGTAGAACACTCATTGACAGTGTCGTGTAGTGAAGTGTTACCAGGGTAAGCAGAGTTAGTTTAAACTGCACATGTGAATTGTTCTCATTACTCAGTGGAACACTCATTGACAGTATCGTGTCGTGTAGTGTTGCCAGGGTAAGCAGAGTTAGTTTAAACTATACCTATGAATTGTTTTCATCACTCAGTAGAACACTCATTGACAGTGTCATGTCGTGGAGTGTTGCCAGGATAAGCTGAGCTTGTTAAAACTGTCTCCATTTGACCAATCACACATAGGCCCAGCACTACACACCTCGCATGATAATGTATGTTCATTGATACCTGACCAATGAGTGTTCTACTGAGTGATGAGAACAATTCACAGGTACAGTTTAAACCAACTCTGCTTACCCTGGCAACATGACACGACACGACATTGTCTCTAGTACAACCAGATACCATTGTACCTCTGAAATGTAGTTATGTTCATAAAAGAGTAGACGAGGTTACGACCCTAGGCTGGCGTCTCGGCCCAAGCTGTCCGCCATCTTGTTTGTGATATCGATACCTCCCCCCAATAGCAGGGCAAGCTTGTTTCTAACTGAACCCCCCTGCCCCTTCGGCGTTGCCCTGAGCGACAAATAAACAAACACGCGAAGGGGGTTCTCTACAAAACAAGGAGGGGGCGTGTCCCCCCAGATTGAGCCAATCACAAGGGGGGGTGACAGAAGACACGCGCTAACATCCGGGTCCCGGTTTCAAATATTGCTGGACATGGTTTTTTTTTTCAATATCTCATGCGTTTTAGTGGCTCAATAATTGTTACCAGGGCTAGCTTCTCTCGACGGGACTGTACCTGTAAACGGTTGTATTCAAGGTTGGCTCAAGAATTGTTACCAGGGCTAACTTCTCTTGATGGGACTGTACCTGTAAACGGTTGTATTCAAGGTTGGCTTGGGGGTTGTTACCAGGGCTAGCTTCTCT